>JACCPG010000460.1:0-70869 GCA_016069955.1 Drepana arcuata | reverse complement strand
TTTTGATACGTCCGACAATACATTCTATTATTTACTGATTAATATGTCTTAATGGTCACATATTGCGGTGTCGAAAATGTGCCAAGATATAAAGAGGGAGATGACCCAAAACAAAAGAATCATTTCGTAAAATAAATAAGCATATCTCTTTTTTATAACAACTTATTTATGCAATGACCAAAACGTACAGTACTTACTTTAAAAGCTTGTTCAATTCGTAAAATATTGCCAACACAATTTTACGAATTGAAAGTACTAAATGAATACAGTATAAAGTTGATATAAGATTTGGTAGTTCTCACTAGCTCATCCGCCCAGCTTCGCTTCAGTGTAAAATCGCAGTTCCGTCTAACGGAATTTCCATGCGATAATATGGAACCAATGTTTTAATTTAAATTAAATTTAATTTAAAATGTCTGCTTGTATTTCTTTAATTGTTAAAGACCTAATGAAAAAATAACTTCCATTCCTTTGAGCTTTGTATATATATATTAGAATACTCTTTCTGTCAATTATGCTAGTTGGTACATATTTTTGATATATTGCTGGCCTACTATAAGCTCGAACCTCGGAAACTACAGGGTTAAGATTTGATAGTGGGTCAGCCCTCAATCAAGATTGAGGGCTGACCCACAATCCCTTGCACCAGCAAGGGATCTTCGGTGGTGCTAAATAAGTATCTGAAGAGAGAGGTTTAATGGGGCCTCTCGCTCAGAATTTTATAGCAGTTACCCGAGTGGAGTAGACCTCTACATTCCGAAATATGAAATGGCATCTCACTGTATTTTCGTCGCGTCCTCGTTGCTTCAGGTCGATGACGCGCTAGTGCCACCCTGGGTGTTGCAGGCATGTATATATGCTTACCATCAGTAGGCTAGTGACGTCACTTTCTTTGTTCGAAAAAGACTGAAGATCGTGGTCTAATTTCAGATGGATTATCAAAATGTATAAGAAATAAAATTTCCAGTAGTGCCTGCTTACGCTTAACACAACTTTGTATCATAATATATTCTTGTAATAGCGAGTGTGATGATTTCAATTTCTATAATCGCTGATCGATTATTATTATTTATTTCTTATTATAGTCTAGTCTTGTCGTCAGAGCTCCTGACTGCAAAAGCTTGAGGTCGCGGGTTCGATTTCCCGCTGTGGGCAGATATTTGTGCGATGAACCTGAGTAGGTACTTGTACCTTACTCTTGGATGTCCTATATATTTATGCAATATATATCGTTTGTTACCATAGTACAAGCTTTGCATGATCTGGGACCATGCCAATTTATGTGAAATTGTCCCAAGGTATTTATTTATTATTTATATATAGTACATAATCACTGTACTTAAGTTCAGAAAAACTCATTGGTACAGTCGGGATTCGAACTTGCGACCTTTGCGTCGCAGGCAACTGCTCGAACCACTCGGCCACCACGGCTCTGATATATATTTAGATATATCATAATATTAACTAATTAGTCACACCACGAGCTTAACGGTGAAGGAAAACATCGAGAGGAAACCTGCATACGTCTGAGAAGAAATTCAAAGGCGTATGTATAGTCGTGCTGGAGAAACGGCGATGGACTCGCCATCAGTCACGTTGGCACCTAATATACCTCTGGCGGAAAGTGGGTGTGTGGGTATTATTATAATATTAACGCAAAAAAATATACGGTTTGATATAAGCTAGTTGCGCCGCGGGTATTCCTCATTGTTAGGATTTTTGGCAGCTAAAGCTAGCTATCAGCGATGCTACAGATAATTCTGGTAGCGATAAGCGTTGCATCGACACGACACTTGATGCCATCACGTTGGCTATTCCTGTAAACCTTGATCCCATCAGGTGCTAGGTACAGGTTGCACGTATTAAATACTACAGAGACAAAATTCTTAGGGCCCCTGACATTGGGCACTGACCTCACTTCGCCTTTTGGCAGTCGCCTTGGCATTGCAACAGGGCCATGCTCGAGACTTGAGTAAGAACCCAAATTTTATACTAAGTAATTACTAGTCGAACAACATTTAGGCGGCCTTTACCTTCAAAAGTGAATATCTCGTGATTGCAGTCTTTATTATGACTATTCTATTTATAAATCATTAATGAATTTCGTATGCATTCGAATGTAATTATAGAATTTGGCTCGCTATGGCGGCTTTGTTTGTTGCGTTGCGTTGCGTTATACGCGATTGCAAAGGTCAATGGAGCTAATATCTAGATTGATCGTGTCGTGTTTAAGGGATATTGCGCATACAATGACTTGAGAAATAAATAAAATAACAAAGAACTCTAGTAATGCGTTAATTATAATTATAAATTACTCATAGTAAAACCGTGGTGAGCGAGTGATTGACAACTACAATCACTCGCTCACCACGGTTTACCTTTACACGTTCACCTGCTAAGTCAAGTATGCAAATTCGAACCCCGCTCATGTCAATAATGTATCACAACACGAACTAACCAATAAAGTTTATAGTACATACAAGTATCTGTTGGTTGGTTAATATTTTCTAAGTGAATTGCCATTGAAGTGTTTGGTTCAGACCACATACATGGTAATTAGGAAACGTGTAGTGACTACGCTTGTTAGTCCATACAACACTACGTGAGAGTTGCAGCATGAGTACACCGCAGGTGCGTTCATATACTACCCGTAACGTTGTCTCCCCCTTGCGTTATCGATCGGCACGTATATGTCAAACGATATTAAATAGCCAGGGTGGAGTGGAATGCACCAATCACCCCCACTTTTAGCACAGAAATGCTACCGGCGCCCTAACGCCAAAAGCCATTGAGATGTGTAGAGACGATTGCTTAAAAATTAGCAATTCAATTTCGTGTGAGAGAATGCACCGTGCGGCCGCTGGCTTCGCGCCTGCGCGACGTCCTAGTTTTCAGTCGGAGGTCACGGGTTCGTTCCCCGATCGGTATTGATCGCCACCTCGAGGCCGGAAGTAGAACTCCAGTGCAACGGAAGTCGATTGTGCTGATAATACCTCCTTCTGAATTGTCTTTAAAATTTCGACTTACAATTATCAAGAAGCATTGATGAACGTCTTAAATATGTACATACATATATCGGAGAGGTCTTACAATATTCAGTATATTTATTAAGTAGAATTTTTATATTTATTGAGTAAATTATAAAAAAAATAATTATTTAAATTTTATTGTTATATTTTTTGTAGCCATTCATAGTAACCCCACTGCTGGGCTAAATACCTATATCCTATATATATCAACTTTAAAAAGCATTTTAATGTGTTTGTTTCTGCATATCATATTGGTGTCTAATAGTGGAGATGTTATCAACTAACATTATAATTATCTTATAAATTACGCAGATTACAGTACATTTCATAAGAATAGTCTAGTTACACTTGACATTGGCACAAAACAACTGGGCTAGAAGGAAAATTATTCTATAGGTACTACTGCAGGCGCTTGGAACATAGCGTCCTTAACATCCTAATGTGTTCATTATCTCCTGATTTGCAGTCCAGTACAGACATTTTTTTATCTATAAAATCCTACAAATATTATAAATGCGAAACTTCATTTTCTGAGAAGAATTCTGAGGATGTCGGTTACTCCATAGCGCCAGAACGGCTGAACGGAATTTAATGAAATTTGGCACACATATAGAGCATTCGCAAGAACAACGAGGATATTTTCTTCCTAAAAAATGTTTCAATGGAATAACAATTTCATACGGATGAAAAGTCTTTAACTATCTTGACCAACGTATGCATCATATCGATTTTGTACTTCAAGATCACAAAAACTCGTTGGTACGGCCGGAATTCGAACTTGCATTTGCCGGCTTGCAGGCAACTAGAACCACTCAGCCAACACGGTTTTGAAAATTCAAAGTATCAATACTGTGTATTATCAGCACGCACTTCGACGAGGACAGTGCACACATACGCACTACGCGACCATCAAAGTACCGACAGCTTAACATAAACACAGCGGTATCGCGGGGGTGTTATCGGCCCGCTATAAGTAGGCCCCGTAGTTGGGTCAATGACGTTCGTTAACCCGCTGCAACCGGCACGTGTCGGCCTCGCATCCCCCCGGCCCGGGCCACCCCTGCCCCGCCCAAAACGAATTATAGCGGGTAACCTTTAGCCATGCACTTTAATTATGCATCTGAAGTTGGCTTAGCAACTGCTAGGGTTAACTTCTTAGCTCTATTACTTTACATTTAAAAAATCTCAGCTCTACAATTAAAATTACATCTATTCTAATATTAAATAATATTGATTAGAATAAACATTATGGGACACTTTTCAGCCGAATTGTAATGAACAGCTTCTTATTTTACTTAAACTAAAACGCATAAACAACAGAATTGTTTATTACCCTGTAATATTGTCTCGTGGAATACATACATACATATCATCATGACAAGTTCCTAACGGGGTAGGCAGAGAGTATAGAGTTCTCTCTAGATTTACATACCTCTTTCGCTTTGTCCACATTCATCAGTCGCTTCATACGTGCTCGTCGGTTTGGAATATAATATTAAAAAAAAATACGAAAAGGTCAATTCATGGGCAGACTAGAGATACACAGGGGTAGGTAGAATCGTATTAAATAAAAACAATTTTCTTTCAGATTCATATAATAAAGGTAAAATTATGACAGACGGCAAATCAGATTAAAAAAAGTTATATGTCAACTAATCTACACTTTACATTTACTATCTGTGGCAAAATATATCATACGTAATGACGTTTAGCATGAATTATTATTATTATCTAGGTATCAATATAATTATATGTAAACGTATGTAGGTAGGGATGAACCTTAGTTCCATAAACTACAATGGAAGTTTCCGAAGAAATCAGCGAAGATCATGTAAGATTTTATTACACGTACGTTTAAAAATAGTCGCTACATTACACATATCTTTTATTATATCATCACAAGCTTATGCCCGCGGCTTTACCCGCGTGGAGTTCCAAAAAGTAGCTTATGTATTGTCCTGCTAGAATCGGTTCAGCCGCTATGACTTGAAAGAGCAAAATACATATTTTTGCCTTTATAATATTAGAGCTTTGACTTTTCGGGATATAAATTATCCTATGTTACTTATAATACCTCCAAAAATATGGGTACAAAGTTTTATGATGATCGGTTAAGTAGTTTTTACGTGAAAGCGTAACAAACAAACTTTCATTCACATTTATAATATTAGTAAGGATATTGTATTACGCCTTTTCATTTGTCGAAAGCAGTGTGGAAGTGGCAGTTTACTTTTTCAACCTACCCTTACGGGATAGGGACTAGGGTCCTTAGGGACTTGCTGTGATGTTATGTAGGTATGTATAATTCTTCTGCATGAATCAAATTACCTTCTCTTAAACGGTTGGGTATAAAACTTTGCAATTTTTTGAGAGCTCTTAAATTCTTCAGATTGATTATTACACCGATAGATGGCGCTGCCTCGTGATCGGTTTTATAAATATTTTTACTTACATATACATACAATCACGTCGTATTTATTCATTTTCTCCCAAACGAAGCTGGGCGGGAAAATATACCTTCTTTATACATGCTGCATGCAGATAATTTTTCGCTCGTTCTAATATATCATGAGGTAACCAGTTAAATGCAACGGTTAATGAACATTCTCTTTTTTAAGATCTCTTAAAGCCAAATATAAATTTAATATAATATTATTATTAAATAAAATAAAATAAAAAAGCCGTGGTGGCCAAGTGGTTCGAGTAGTTGCCCGCGACACAAAGATCGCAAGTTCGAATCCCGACTGTAACAATGAGTTTTTCTGAACTTAAGTACAGTGATTAGACACACCACGAGCTTTACGGTAAAGGAAAACATTGAGAGGAAACGCATACGTCTGAGAAACAATTCAAAGGCGTATGTATAGTCGTGCTTGAGTAACGGCGATGGACTCGCCATCTGTTAACCTGTTGGCACCTAAAATATATCTCTGGCGGAAAGTGGGTGTGTGGATACACCCTATACACCTCTGCCTACCCCTACGGGGACTCTTGTGGGAAGGCGTGATGATATAATTAATCAACGATGTATAAGTACCATACAATTAAACCGGTGAAAGACCTTTTATCATAGGGTAATAGTGTGGAGTCAGTATTGATATGAGTATTGATCCCGAGGCTGACGTAAGCACACGGTGCACTTTGACGCACGTACCTGCCTCTAGGTTTCAGGTACTGAAGCATTTCAATGCCATATTCCCCGAGATCGCTATATTTATCAGTCTGATGGTCTGGGGGTGGGGTGGAGGATGAGACGGGGAGGTAGGGGCGTCGACGCCAGGTGGGTCAATGACGTTCCTTCACCCGATGCAGCTTGCGCGCGCCATGAAACTAGGGCGGCTACCTACCCCCTGTATGGATACGTGGCAATCCTCGGATATATACATATTTTTATGCATTTAGCTACTTGCTCTTCACTCCCCTTATATACTGTACAACCCTTTGAACTGTGCTTACACGTGAGGATGCCCAGTTCGCTTCTCAGAATGAATCTTTACACGGAATATTTAGCTTAGTTGGGTAATTTTGTTTTACCTTAATCCAATGTACAAGTCTTTTTCTAATATTATTAATTACTAATATTATTAAGATGCAGATTGTTAGTTTGAAGTAATCTCAGGAACTCTTAGAAAAAAATATGTTTGCCATAGATTGCCCGTTTATTGAGGAAGTCGGTTTTTCTAATTACCCGAATAATCAAATTTAACGCAGTCAAAACCGCGGGGCACTTCTGGTTTCTTAATGTGTTCAATTTCTGTGTAATCTGGATTCATCCTTCACGTTAGAATAGTCTCTGAGGCTTCCGAAGCAATTTATTCTACTGAGATATCCCTAAAGACCTCTCAAGTGATTACTCATTTCATGACAGATCCCAAGCACAAATGCGGTTCTAGCATTCTTTTTTTTTTTTGAAAATATCATAATTTGATGAAAATGTTGCTATTAAAATAATTCCGCGTATCTTTTATTTGCTTCGAGGCATTCAGAATTATCGTTTTTTTTTTTTATAAAAAATTTAATTAATAAGAACTTGTCTTGACTACCAGCCAGTGTTATTTCTACTTTGATAAGAGGATTATCGTAGAAAATTATTTATTTACTTATGACAACATTAGTACTCCAATAACAAATTAAGATTATTCATTAAGAAAATAATAATAATAATAATAATATATCCTCACGCCTTCCCACAAGGGTCCCCGAAGGGGTAGGCAGAGGTGTATAGGTAATACCCACACACCCACTTTCCGCCAGAGGTATATTAGGCGCCAACGTGACAGATGGCGAGTCCATCGCCGTTACTCAAGCACGACTATACATACGCCTTTGAATTTCTTCTCAGACGTATGCAGGTTTCCTCTCGATGTTTTCCTTCACCGTAAAGCTCGTGGTGTGACTAATCACTGTACTTAAGTTCAGAAAAACTCATTGGTACAGGCGGGATTCGAACTTGCGACCTTTGCGTCGCAGGCAACTGCTCGAACCACTCGGCCACCACGGCTCTTATTATTAAAATTAAGAAAATATTGCAATGTATTACCGGTTCGAACAGTTGGCATGGCTTAAGTTGCCACGCTAAGTAAGGGTATACGAGTTCTAACTTTGATCTGTTCCAATAAGTCTTCTAGAGTATTAGTAGTAGTTATAGTAAAGTGATTTTCCAAAGGACGAGCTTTACCATGAATAAAAAAATTCTGGAGAGAACCTTCTTCTAAGAAGACACTCAAAGGCGATTGTTGGGATCAAAATGGCAATGATGTAGCCATCAGCCAAGTTGACACAAAAATACATCTATTGTAAATGTATCATTATCATCATATCATCATGCCGAGTCCCTAACGGGGTAGGCAGATGTATGTCAGAGTATATAGCGCCAGTTCTCTCTAGATTTACATACCTCTTTTTCTTCTTCCACATCAGTCTCTTCATACATGCTTCATATTGTAAAATGTATGTTAATACTTCTCTAACTCTCCGGAGTCCCTTCTGGAAAGACGTGAAGTAATATTTAATCATACACAAATCAATAATACATTGCCTCACTTGTACATTATATTCAAATGTAGAAATAGAATTTTCCACGCAAACAATGAGCCACAAGTGGATTCATGTCAACAGGTAATCCAATGAAAGTGTTTAATAGGAATTAGAACGTTACTTAACACACACTTGAGTGATGCTTAGTTTAAACTTATTACATCGACTAAGTACAGAGTACTTCTAAGTACCAAGTACTGGAGCCTTCGCCAATGTAGCTACTCGTAAAAGTAGATAGAATGTCTAAGTCAGCCAGGCCAGTAGGAGCCAAGGCTAGGTTGTGCGACGACTCCGAGCGATTTTAAGCTCTGTATCTAGCGTAATAGAGAGAAAAACAGATTGCTACAGGTCCTCAATGACGTTCGTTGACTCGAGCATTCGATGCCGGCGCAGTGCTGTTTTCCTTCTCCGTTTTCATGTATTAATATTAGAAACGATTTAATATTAGAAGCTATTTTACGTGTAATATTGCATTTATGTCTCCTTAAAAGTATGTTAGATAAACCTTGTAATATTTATACAGCGTAATGTAAAAACCACATGGATTTGGCCTGAGTTCAATTATAACGCACCTTCGACAATGCAAGTGGCACTAGACCAAATATTCACTTGGAATAAATACCAACGCAGATTTGAGTCATACTGCAATAGTTAAACGATTATTTACTATCGATTACGAGCTAAGTAATTAAATAATCCTAGTTAAAATACATATTTCGTCCAATATATTTGTAACATCCGGCATAAAGCTAAACACACGTCGGAGTCTATAAAACCAACCGCAATTCCGCGTTCGATCTATCATGTTGTAACACATAGTTATTTTAAACGGCAGAAGGTTTATTTCATTTGTCGTCTTGCAAGTACAGCACCAGTGTTCGTAGAGCCGTGCTGCAGAGCGCGTTCCTAGATGTGCACGCGTCACAAGTAGATTGTTGTGAGCCATCGGAGGTCTGTGTCGAATGGCTGGTATCCGTGAGGTGGCTCGGAGCTCGTGACCCAATTTCGCAGCTGCTGGTTTCAGCAGGCGAGGGGCGCCGGAGAGGGGGGCGCGCGGGCGGCGGGCGGCGCGTGTCAATGCCGTTCGTTGACTCGCGCTACTCGCAGCAGCGGCATCGACGCGGCCTCCGCCTTACATAACCACCGACAATGAATGCCCGCTGAGTGTGTATGATGTACCAGTACGAGCTGCAAGACCGCACTATTTCGTATGTTCCAGAATTAAGCCAAATATGATATGCATATGAAAATAAACTTAAAGATTAGTACAGAGTTCCAAATTGATCACAGAAAACCAAATATAAAAGCCGCCAATATCCATCGCGGGGACTTTCTATCTATTATAATAGGAGTACGTTAAACACTAGAAACCTTAGTTCAATTAAATCACTGTGTGTAATTATTGCTATTGGCGACAGAATTATTTTCACTTGACCTTGCTTTATATTATATATATATTTTTCTATATATTTTACATACGTGTGTATACATAGAAAATCATAATTAATACCATCTCGATCAAATTACCCCTTTTTGCCTCAAGTATAAATGTTCCGAATGTCTCCAATGGAACTTTGGACCTATAGTAGGCACGTAGACGTAGGCATCCTAAGTGAACACATCGACATTAATATGGAAACCTTGGTTACGCGTCTGTTCTCAGTAGTAATTGTGCCTCAATTTGTCGTCAGTACCAGGGCATCAGCCACGACCTTTGAGTTCAAAAGACTATTGAGTTCGTGATAGAAAAATTCACAGTGATTTACGATTTATTTTTAATACGAGATATTTTGTGTTATATGACATAAATTATAAACAAAGAGATAATGTTATTTAAGCGTAAAATGACACGGTATTTTTTCCACCTAAAGTAGTATAAATACGGTTTGTTTACAGTAAGTATCTGACACAAGGTCGTATTGCAATATGCAAATTAATTTCTCCCAACTATATCTACAAAATGATCAACCCTGTACTGTACACTGTACGGCACCGATTGAGGCCCAGGACAAAATATTGTGTATTAAAAACATGATGACGATAGACGATGCTTTTTTTGATATTGTTTAATCGTGATAGGATGGGAGATGAGATATTTTTCATTCTCCAGAGTGTCTTAATCCAAACAATTAGTATAAATGTGAAAGTTTGGGAACAGAGATTTTCGGGGTTTTTTTACAATAATAGTTTTACTTTTTTTTAGGCTTTGTAGATTCTTAGATCATGCTAACATTGTTATAATTATCTTGTTTTATGTATGCTTTGTATAGTAAGCAGCGACCTATTGTCGGGCCTACGTTGTTCCCCCATACTTGGGTACTATTGCTGTAACGAAAAAATATTATTATTGTATATGCCTAATGATTTGAAAAGAGTAACCATGGAGTTTCTTGCCGGTTCTTCTCCATGGAAGCGACCAACCCGAACCGTGCTTCTTCTTCTTTTTCGACGTTTTATAAGTGCCCACCTGGGCCTATGTGAAATAAAAAGATTTTGATTTTGAGAGATTTATTACCTAGATTAAAAATATATAACAATAAAATACATTTTCCACGAGTGAAACCGCGTCCCATAGCTAGTTTGTTTTTGTACATATATTACGTATATTCAACTAATACTCATAAGTATATGGATTTTGGCTTTTATGTTCAAAATGAATGGGGTAGTTTGTGTGTGGTGTGTGAGCGCAACAATGAGCGCGTGAGGGCGGGCGGCAGTGCGGCCGAAAGTGAAAGATGCGCGAACCGCGGGGCGCGGGCGGCCGGCCGGCGGGCCGCGCGCTGCCGCTGCACCGCGCCGCAGCCTCACGCAAACAAAACTTTAGTTACTAACCTACTTCCGTGCGGGCGCCAACCGCGAGCGCGACTCCCGCTCTTGTGCATGCCGCCTTACCGCTACCCCGTACTACGTACCTCTATGACACGTCTCAGTGATGAACTATTATATAGAAACGATTAAGTAGTACTCGCTCCGGCGATTCGAGCCTGTTGTTTTTGAATGGACACGAACTCTTTAGACCACAGAGGACGAGAATTGAACGAAATGTTTTATGGTGAGATGACCAGTCTTGTAGATTTATGTTATTTTATTATCACGTTGGCATGCACTTTAAGGACGTCGTTTCAATAATTCGTTGTCTATTATTAGCCACGCACACACCGCACCAGAAACACGTGTTTGTCTATGCTATATAGGACAATATTTTTAATCGAAGTAAATATATTCAGCCAATGGTATTTCCCTAAATTATATTCCCTAAGCTCTACAATATATCTTCTGACTACATCATTACCAATGGGAGACAATATCAATATATACGTAGGTATATTAAATTTTCAGATATATTTTCTCTAATTGAAAAAAATGTTAGTATCGATTAGAATGTATATACAATATAGTAACCTATCTAATTTAAATATATTTTATTTGTTATTATGAAGCCTGACGCAATTTAGAGCCTACAAATTGTTGTATAAATGTTTCTTGCATTAAATGTCTAGAAATAAATTTGAATCGTTTTGATTGTAATTTGCTTTTAGTTACCGACCAAAGTTGAAATTTTTTTCCTCATCTAACTACCTCCAGAAATCGAATCATCTAATTCTCAGCAGTTATTTGTCACTCTATCCAATATATAATATTAAGTATTAATTGGAAAGTTAGGATATTACTTAACTTATCTTTATATAAAATTTCCATAGATTATTTAAAATGTAAGGAATTTAAGTGCCGAACCTAAGACTAATCATAAGAATATAATAGAATATTCTCTCCTTGGTTTGGCCGCCATATTGGATTAACCAAGCTACTAGTGCTGCCCTCTAGCGTCAGGTTTGGTATAGTGATTCTGTTTTATTATTAGATACGTAAATGTTATTGACGAAGACACTGTTATGCCTTTGTTTTTGGTAAATCGTACTCAGCTATGCGAATCTCATACAATAAAATGTAGGTTATCTTGTTACTTTATCGACTACCTAAATTAATTTGTTTTCGCAAATTATCACGTTTTATCTTAGAACGAGACACTTTTATGTATGAAACTTACAGTGTGTCAAAGAAGCAGTACCTACATTAACATTGGATCTTAGAGATTGGAATTTAGAGATAGTTCTTAACAATTTTTTATTTTACTAAATAGTTAAGGAGAATAGCGCATATAGTTTTTTCACCTTCATTTTTGACGATCTGAATAACGTATACCATAACTCGATGTTTTGTACTCAATATTGATGATACTAAAGGTCAAGTCTTATCAGAATATAGGAAGAGAACAGCATGGTTTCTGGATGAAGCTCGCCTGTTTAGGGCTCGAATAACCTTTGCGTGACTGCAGTATATATGCACAAAAGCCAGAGCGCTGCGCTAATGGAAAGTGTCTATGCACTATCAGGGAATTGCTTTCACTTTATGTACGATAAAGTAGAACGTAAAATAAACCAATGATAATTATTTCAAATTTACGATACTTTTTTCGCAAATTTCGTTGCTCCAGGGGTTTATTTTCTTTATATATGCCTTATATATGTTTTTGTAACCAGAAAACCAAAACAAAAACCCTTCGGTATCTCATCTACAGTTAATCATTTGGTGTTGGTGTAATTCTGTGAAGTCCTGTCGAGAAAAACGTGGTATCTAAGCCACGTCATCCCCCCAAAGTCCCTCTACCTCTTTCACTTCATCTACATGCATTTATTTCGTATACTCTTGCTGTAATGTCGGTTTCAGGTACTCTATATAGATATAGTGCAAATTATGCTATTTCCCTTTTATTTATATTATATTCTGTACGTAAATATTTCTTGGTGTATAGAGCCGTGGTGGCCGAGTGGTTCGAGCAGTTGCCTGCGACGCAAAGGTCGCAAGTTCGAATCCCGACTGTACCAATGAGTTTTTCTAAAACTTAAGTACAGTGATTAGTCACACCACGAGCTTTACGGTGAAGGAAAACATCGGGAGGAAACCTGCATACGTCTGAGCAGAAATTCAAATGCGTATGTATAGTCGTGCTTGAGTAACGGCGATGGACTCGCCATCTGTCACGTTGGCTCCTAATATACCTCTGGCGGAAAGTGGGTGTGTGGGTATTACCTATACACCTCTGCCTACCCCTTCGGGGACCCTTGTGGGAAGGCGTGAGGATAGATTATATTATTATTATATATATTTCTTTACAGTTATCGCTACTTCAGATTGTCAGACAGACACTATGTATCTCTTCTCATTCGTTTTCTTATAGTTTCAATATTAATTTATCTTAGTCTTCAATTTATTCTTGCATTTATGTATACATTGTCCAAACTAATCAGGTTACTCACTCAAACATATGGTAGGGTATACGCTGATGAAGTGAATGAGTGACAAATCGAAAAAAAATTTAAAAACTGCAGGCTATTCGTGAGAAATAAGGATGTTATTAATTACCCATGTTTTTATTGGACACATTTTTTTCATACAGAATTGGCAAATTTAAAAAAAGTACCACTGTTAGATGTACCAAATATTCCATATAACCGGATAAATAATCACAAAGATATCGCGTAACAAATATTATTAATTGATGACATCCCTCAATATAAAGGAAATCGATAGACTTAAAAAATATATTATTTATTTTATTCTGTATAGTGTATGCATAAAATAAGATGTTTTAAGAGTCAGCATCGCAGAACACGTAATGCGCTTTAACTAAACTATATCGAAATAACTACATCCACCGTATAAAGAGAGATGAGTTCGAGTTCCAACAGTAAAGCGGCATGTTAGGGTTTGCATAAATGTGCGTGGCGTGTATGCGTGAATACTTATGTGTGCCTGATTGAAGAGTTGCGTTCGTGTGTTTTTTGAGTAAAACGTGCGCACACGGGCCCGTGGTGTGGCTCTCTGCGAAACTAGGTCGGTTCAGTGACCCATATGTTTATCTAACGATTGTGCGACGCGGGCCTTTCGCGCCCGTAGCCCCACACTTATCGTTATCACTGCGTTCGCGTTTTCGTTTAGGTTATCTGCCGGGCAACCTGTCTCTTGCACTATTCCAATTGATAATGGCGAGCATATCGGGTAACTGTTATTTATATC
Organism: Drepana arcuata; assembly: GCA_016069955.1. NCBI lineage: Eukaryota > Metazoa > Arthropoda > Insecta > Lepidoptera > Drepanidae > Drepana > Drepana arcuata. Next base: position 56,725 of record JACCPG010000460.1, on the reverse strand, counting down.
CGTAACACTTATTTTATTATTGTTTAAAATTATATCAATTATTGACTGAACTTTAATTTGCATAGACTAAAAATATAAAACTGTATGTTTTTTCTGTGCAGGAAACATCAGTCACGATCATCTGGTAATTTATAAAAAAAATAAGTATTCTCAGAGAATGTACTGTTTCCTTTCGAAAATCCTTGAAATGAAATACACGATGAATTAAATGGGTCACAGATTTTCCACTAACATCCACAAGTATGCTACCGGAGCGTTTTTCTAAAGATACCGCGGGTGAATCATTTTTCCTCGTTAACCGGTATGTCTAAAATAACTTAAATGAACCGAAACCGGCATCAAATGACGACCCTATTCATGGCTTATTTTTTCAGGGTTATTCATGCAATTCAGATAATAAGCTTTACTTTTGTTGTTATAATACAATTTACAATGTACAGTGACCGTTATTGGATGACTAGCTTTTAAACATTCGATCGTAAATATAGTTCTACGAGTAGTACTAGAATGTCTTTACTACAATGTAAAGCGTCAAGTCGACATACGGCAAGCGTAATACCGAAGCCTCTGCGTTATTAAGACATTAGTCTTCTGAGTACAATTCATTGTAACCGGCAATTTCTCTTGACACTTTTGGCCACTCATACAATGAATTCGTGATTAATCTCCTAAATTTTTTATTCTCAATGTAACACTTTCTCAAACATAACAAAGTTTTTAATAGTTACTTTTGAAGTAATTATACTGCTTTAGTTTTTCAACGATAAGATCTTGTAACTGTCAAGCGGCAACAATATTAATGAAATACTGCATTTATATTTAGGAAATTACTTACAATACGAAATATGAACTTCAGTAAAAACTTTTTATTGCTTGCAACTTTCTCGCCTTTCCTTTAGGGTCTGTAAAGCGTGTTTGGTGTTGTAGGTATATGTTAGTATCTATTATCGTTTGCTCGCCAAGGACGGAGAAAGTTGAGAGAAAGGATGCAGTGATGACGTCACGAAGCCCGCATGTACTTGCTCACTTATGTTTTAGTTCATTTGGATTAAAAAAGGCTAGCAACAAAAAAGTTATTATTATTATATCCTCACGCCTTCCCCCAAGGGTCCCCGAAGGGGTAGGCAGAGGTGTATAGGTAATACTCACACACCCACTTTCCGCCAGAGGTATATTAGGTGCCAACGTGACAGATGGCGAGTCCATCGCCGTTACTCAAGCACGACTATACATACGCCTTTGAATTTCTTCCTAGACGTATGCAGGTTTCCTCTCGATGTTTTTCCTTCACCGTTCAGCTCGTGGAGTGTCTAATCACTGTACTTAAGTTCAGAAAACTCATTGGTACAGTCGGGATTCGAACTTGCAACCTTTGCGTCGCAGGCAACTGCTCGAACCACTCGGCCACCACGACTACTATAACAAAAAAGTTCGATACTTAATTCATTCATAGGAACATCTCCTATGAATGAATCCAGCTAATAATCTATCTTTTCTTCTGGAACATTTTTTTTGTAGTGTTTGTGTGGAAGGGTTACAAACATCTTCACAAGCTTTCGTATTAGTAATATTAACAGATTATACTGAAAAATGCTTAAAGTTTGACAAGAGCTGCGTATCGTAAATTTCATTGATGTGGGCCTATATTTCTGACAGTTTGGACGTTCTTGTTTATTTTGGTACAAGGAGCACTCTAGCTTTGGGCCGATTCATTGACAGGCTGACGTCATGCGACATTTATAATTCCCAACCGCTTCGGTGTAATATTTACAAACGTGAATTCTCAGCAATTAGTACACAGCATAGGTCCGTTACCTTCAAACACTTGAAACGACTATCGCCCTTCATTTTTGTTAGAGCCGTCCATACTTTACCTTTATGAAGGTGAATACTAGTTTGTAATAAGTAAAATCATCATTCACATAGCTTCGTCTCGCTCTGAATGTATGCTAGATCAATCTGTGCGAGGGGGACAGGCTAAATTGGTTGTTGTTATTAGTAGTTAGTCTAACGCTTAGGCTTAAGGTCACTTGGACAAAACGTAGATGCGTCAACGAACGCTGGCAAGGTGACGCATTGTCACTAGGAGTAGGAATGTATTATCGTAGTACCGAGTTACGTGCGTATAAATAAATGCTTCATGAAAAATTCATGAATTACTTAACGTTACTACTAAGTACCTATACACAATGTAACGGATATTCTGAAATCTGTTTATCTCTGTATTAAACACAATATCCTCTCTCTGTATTAATCTTTATTATATCTCTTTATTAAATACAACAAGGTACCCCCAAGGGGTAGGCAGAAGTGTAGTACCAGCCCACCCACTTTCCGCCAGTCATATTTTAAGTGCCAACGTGACAAATGGCGAGTCCGTCGCCGTTACTCAAGCACGACTATACATGCGCGTTTTAATTACTGATCAAACGTATGCTGGTTTCATCTCGATGTTTTCCTTCACCGTAAAGCTCGTGGTGTGACTAATTTCTGTATAAGTTCAGAAAAACTCATTGGTACAGTCGGGATTCGAACTTGCGATCTTTGTGTCTCAAGAAACTACTAGAAAAATTCGGCCGACACGGCTTTTAAAAAAATATGACTAGTTTATAGTCCTTCGTCTCGTAAAGAACACTCAGAGTAGTGCACGATTATAAACAAAATTCTAAGAACCGTGAATTAATAAGTGCTATAAACAAGTTATTGTATTACATAAGATGTATTAACAATAACTCCTCTATTACCACTAATTATTAAGAAACATAACATTTCATAATACCAACTATATTTTTTGAGCGTTGCCAATGCTAATTTTTATTTGTAGCTTATTAGTGCAATGCTAATTAATTAAATGCAGTCTCTCGCTTTGTATAAAACAGTATCGACCATCTTAACTCACGTTAACGACGATTCTGAATCTTACACCAACTAGTTAAAGTTCGTATTTGACTTTGTTAAGTTTCCTTGAGCGTTGTTGCGTTGTTGCTTACGTACTGTGTATCATATTTATTTATTTATTTATTAATCAAAAAACATGTGTAAGTCAAGGACTTACTTAGCATTTTTTATGCATTTTAAATTAAATACAATTATACCTAATTCTAACTTTGGGCCGACATCTGTCCGTTCAAGAATGTCAACGCATCCCTATAAATAGTTCCCTCCCCATCGAAGATTATATCTACATGTGAAATAAAATAAAATATAAAATGATATATATATATATATATATATATATATATATATATATATATATATTTATTAATACGTCCGTTTTAAATTCAAAATAAATTAAGTAGCCCAATGCCGGGCCGGAATTGAACCAGAGAGTATAGCCGTGCTGAAAATATTTTGCATAATAAAACACAGCAAGTACATATTGTATTTCTCTGAATAAACTAACAATCTAACAATGATCGAATGAATAACAGCACGTGTTCCGCTCGGGCCTATCTGTAGATGGTTAGTCAGCCTCCGGCCTGCGGGAGGTGTCTAAATTAGGGTCAATGATGATAACACCGTAAGCTTGTCATCTAACAATGTTGCATCTGTTTTATTATAAAACGCTGTGCATTTAATACCATTACATAGGAATTGTCAGTTACAATGTTATTTTTGTGGAACATAAAAACTGCATAATATTTTTTAATGTAAAATTATTACATTGCGTATGATCGTTTTAGCCAATAAAAATTTAAAACTTTCAAACCACCGAACGTAATGTGACGGTTTGAAAAAATGTAATGACATAATTTTTAAATAACGCAGCAACTTATTTTTTTTATTATACCGTAAGACATTATTTATATCAAATAGTAAATAAATGTTCATCCGCTTGCCGCTAGGTGGCGACAGTTGGTTTTATGAGGTTTTGTATTCGATGATGCTTTTATAGTCTGCATGACTAAATTATTCATTTCGCCATTCATCCTGCGTTCAGTTTTATGAATATTATAATAATAATTAAAAGAGGTGTGGTAACCTTGCAACACAAAGGTTGCAAGTTGGAATCCCGACCGTACGATTTAGTTTTTCTGAAGTTAAGTACAATTATAAGTCCCACACGAGCTTCACAGTGATGTAAATCATACTGCATAATAGCCTGCATACGTATGAGAAGAAGTTCAAAGACGTATGTCGTACGTAAGAAACGGCGATGGCCTCGCCATCTGAAACGAAAAAGTATACTGTACTCCTTCGACCCCTTTGAATGGCCGAAGTGATATATAATAAATAAAATAAAAATAAAAAAACTAATTTGTACAGTCATGATTCGAACTTGCACTTTTTCGTTGCAGGCGACTTCCCGAAACACGCGGCCACCACGGCTAATTGGAATTACATCTATAATAAATCAGCCACGTCATTTTAAATACAAGTTTACTGTCGTGTAACAAATGTTTATTACAACTACTAGGGTCACAGCGCATGTAGGGTTTCCCACGAAGCGTGGGCGCACGGCCTTGCTGGAAAACCTCTGCGCACCATTATCGACAAGTCACGGACTCACTATTGTAACCCAAACGAGTTAAGTTAATATATCTCTATTTCTATTGGTATTGTACGTATTAGTGTCGCCGGATACGGGCTTTATGCTCTCACTAAAGCTCCTTCAGTTGTTAAAAACAACTGTTGTGCAAGTTTGAGGTTGTACGAACTTGTTTCTTATATCTTCGCGCAATTTCACAAGGGTCCTCGAAGGGGTAGGCAGGGATGTGTGGTATATATACCCTCTTAAGGATACCCTTCTTTCGCCAGCGATAGTGCCAACAACTGCTCGAACTGCTCAGCCGCCATGGCTTTAAAAAATATTTTCTAAGCTTAAATAATACTGGGCTTCAAATAGAATCTAGACATGGTTTTTTAGCTATATTTAGCCACATGGTGTGGATATTTACACGGGTCTTCTTCTACTGTTCTTGTTGTTTTCTGCAAACAATACGTATACTCAAACAGAAAAAAAAAATTAAAAGAAGTTAGGAAAAGATGACATAATGCACCATTCTGGTCACCCTATACACATTTTATACCTTGCCGTTTAATTCAATTAAGAAGATTTTACCATATTCTGTCACCAGATAATAAATCATCACACGGAAGACTGATAAGGTCGGCCATTGAACATTGAACGATCGCTTAGTCACATATGATCCTATAAATTACCTACGGGTTGTTATTGCTTAATCTACATTATATGAATTAATCTATAATAATATTAGAAAATGCTACATTTTATGAGGATGTATGCAATATGTAGATATGTAAAAATCTTCGTTCAATATTTAGTTTTTAGGTTTAGTGTGGATAAAGGCTGTATATTATTCCGTTGTTGTAATAAAGTGATTTCCTCAATATCCACGTAAACTGTCGTATTACCATCCTCTTGGTAACACTCTCGTTACATATGAACTGATAAGAATTATAACAAATTTCATAAAAAGTACATCACTTCCCACTCTAGTCAACCGGATTGTCAATATTTTTCACGATAAAAAGTGGTGAGACAGAGTTGCGAGACTGGTTTACTATCCCACCTGCTTGAAAGTGGTTTTTGATTTACACGGAAACATAACACAACAGGAACAACCATGAGATATGGAAGTAAAACTCATGTAATCATACAGTTAGTTATTAAACACGTCTTACACCACTATGTATTTAATAGACTTCTGCAAATAATTAAGGTGCGATCTCTGATGGTGTGTACCATTTTTTTCTAAACTCATTGGAACAGCACTCTAGTGTCACACTCTTGACTGACACTGTCTTGACACGCCATGTCAAGAGCTTTACCATTAAGGGAACGTTCCAGAAAAATCATGCGTAGAAATTTTTGGTATGCATGGCGTCATACTATCTGTCACGTTAGCACATTGTACATTATGGATTACACCTTAATCTACCCCTCTCTTGAGGAAAATGGGAAGATAAATAAAGAAATATACACATGGATTAAGGACCACACAAAGTGCTAAACGGCTCTCAATAAAATATTAAAAGATTACAAATATTCTCATAAGTTACAAAAAATATGTGCGTACAAAAAAAGTAAGTTTGCGTTTATGTCTTTTGTAAGAATTTCGCGAGAAGCCTACAAAGTTTCCCTGCCAAATATGTAATTATTTTACCGGTTTACTTTTAAGTATTTTCGCACGCAATGCAATTACAATTTAATATTACGACCTTCTTGATTATAAATTGTAAACATTTAACCACATTCACCGGACCCAGGACTCCCTCGGCTAAGGTGAATGATCTTGAAAATCATATCAGGCTTCAGTTCAAACATACCTATGGAAAGTGAGCGTAACTGTACTATAAATAGATATTGACCTTTCGCTTTATTGATGCGTCAGCCAAAGTTAAGTGATGTAACAATACTAAACACACACACACACACAAACGTAGAGGCAGTATGTGTAGGTGTACATGTGCGATCACCGACCATCGAAAGAGAAAGTAGTTGAGGTCTCAATGGTACCTGACCGGTGCCTGGAACACCGATGTTAATGACTTATACCATAAACGTGTTATACATTCGAATTGATATGTGTTTATTCCTCGTCTTTATTAATATGCATTTGACAAGTGAGAAATAAGTAATTCTTTATATCATAATAGCAGGTTAGCGGTACCTGGCGGTTTTACAATCGATAATAATTATTTTTTATTAAGAAAACCAACGGCGCTTTGCAAGTATAAACTTAAAGGGTTTCCTTGGTATTTATAAAAAAAACTATTATGTTACGAAACAAACTGGAATACATGTAAGATGTTGTGCATAATGACTACTAAAATGAATTACTTAATCCGATACTATAACTGATTCCTAAAGAAAGAAAAAAAAGCTTAATTCACACACGTGTGACATGACATTTGACATTAACAGGTACATAACCAATAAATTGTTAAAAACAGCAAGATGAATTTAAAACAATAAATAAGAACAGTTAAAACTATAAAAGTGTAGTTAAATAAAATACAATAAAACAAACTGCCCCCTAAAATCTCGATCTATTATTGAAAAACGTATGAAATTTTCTTTAATTGTTTGCGAACAGACATAAATGTGACAGGGACTTTAATATGTTAATTATGTATTTCTAAGATAAACTATAGACTGAAATGAGTAAGAATGATAAAGGAAACATCTGGATTGCTATCAAGAGAACTTTGTACTCTGAAATATTAATTGCAAGTGACATAAAAAATATTTCCTAATAGTTCTGTATAGATCAATATAATTGAATTAGATTCTATTTATTACAACTATTATTGCGTTTTACGTATTTACGTATTACGTATATATTTAGTAGTTCCTGGTATTAGAACATTTGAAATGATAAACCAGTTAATAAAATTTTCATGGTCAGTCATCGATAGTTTGAGTATGGTTACCAGTGGCGTGGGGTGAAAAAAAAGAAAGGTAAAGCCGGACCAAAAAAATGGCTAACGCGTGAATAAGCAAAAGTCATATCTTAACTTGTAAAAAAAATTCAATAAATTACATACCATATATTAGTGTGTTAGTTCACCTCCCAAAACTACGGCGAAATGTTATGTATGGTGCTTGCGTTGCGTTGTATGCAATTTTTCCATGCGACAGAACATGCTTGCTGTACAGTTGTTAGTGTTCACCACCTTCACCATACATGACATTACTGGCATCGTATCATATGAACAGTGCATGTCGAGTATGATAAAAGTGGCTTTAAAAAGCCGTTTTAAAGCACACGTCACTCACACGGGGGTTATAAATATACAGCCAAAAAAGAACTAAAATAAGTGAAACTTAACTTGCCAGCATTATCATCACAAACAAATACCAGCAGGAATACCGCAGTATTTATTTTTCTATACTACAAACCGAAAAACAAAATAACATGGACATGACATGGAAAGCTAAATAACTTATGTAATTTTCAACTGCCGGTTATCCAATCGTATTTATCATACATAGAACTGTGAAAATGTTTGAAACACCCATCCTTACGTCTATAATCAATTTTCATATCGGGACGAGCCCGTCCATGTTTAATGATATATGTATTTTTATTTTCGAAAGATTGTTTTAAGAACGAAGTTAACTCATTTAATAGGTAATCTGTAAGACAACAACCTATTTGTATTAACGCCGCCATTTCTAACCTAACAGACTACGTGACGACAAGAAACAAAAATAAACAAACAAACCTTTACGGTGAAACAAAACAAACACTGTGACAACACTTGGCAAGTAAAATTTCACTACCTTAACTATTTTTTAAACCATATACCACAACACAATCAAGCTTATCACATATTACAATAGATAAATTAGCATAACAAAACAATCCGTGCAAATACGCGCGAAATAATGGCTAGGTGAGGTCAATGATTGACTTTGATTTGATTGACTCTTGAATTGCTCTGATTGGAGGAAACTTTTCAAGCGAAACGAAACCTTAACACACAACAAATAAAGATTGGAGGCTATCTGAGATCGGCTTATAATCGCTGTTATATCGACGAATGGTTGGATGTGGTTGTAATGTCTATGTGTGCGTGAATTGCCTACATTTTAACTATTTGAATTCCCAATATTATGAGCGAGTTCCCCAGCCGCCTGCTACGTGAAATCGTGTATGTGGGCGTTTGCGCGATTTCACATACATTGCGTTTTTGTATCCAGCATATTGGAGAATATTCTTACAAAGGGCGCAATGTAATTATGTCTCTTGCGATATTATGACTACATAGAATAGTCGTATATGAGCGCGAATCTGCCAAGGGAAGCCGGTAGGAATCGTGTTCTAAGGACGCTTCGCCACTGATACCTATCATTACGCCGAGTGGTCGTCCTCTGCCTCTTCCACACACTTTTGCTTTATTATAGGACATAATTCTTGTGTTTGTTTGTTGAAAATAACGATAAATTAAATTAATAAATAAATCAAAATTTTTGAAGTAGAGTTAAATACTCTACTTCAAAAATTTCAAAAAATATTGAAGCAATTAATGTCATGTATTTGGGCATTTCACAAATATCCCATATTCAAGGCTTAGCATTGCGCCAAAAATTCCAGACCGTGACTTTCTTTTCGGTCCCAAATGATATTATTATTAATTTTAGATAAAGATTTTTTTTTTAGAAGAAGTGAGAGAGCTTTTTTTTTATATCAAAGAGCCCTAGCAGATATACCTATGAGTTTGACAGTGATTAGTCACATCACGAGCTTCACTGAAGGAAAACATCGAGAGGAAACCTGCATACGTCTGAGAAGACATTCAAAGGCGTATGCACGGATGTGCCATCTGTCACGTTGGCACCTAAAGTTAATCTCCGGTGAAATTACAGTGTTGATGCACCTTCCCCCTTGGGGACCTTAGTGGGTAAGGATGAAGATGATGGCGAACCATTTTTGACTTCTAAGCAGACAAAGTCAGCTAACAGCGCTAACAGGTCTATTAGTAAAATTTACTGTTATAAATAGAATTAAAAAGGGGAAATAATAAAGTAATTTCTACGTCGAAAATTAAAACAATTAATCCTCACGCCTTCCCACAAGGGTCCCCGAAGGGGTAGGCAGAGGTGTATAGGTAATACGCACACACCCACTTTCCGCCAGAGGTATATTAGGTGCCAACGTGACAGATGGCGAGTCCATCGCTGTTACTCAAGCACGACATACATACGCCTTTGAATTTCTTCTCAGACGTATGCAGGTTTCCTCTCGATGTTTTCCTTCACCGTAAAGCTCGTGGTGTGACTAATCACTGTACTTAAGTTCAGAAAAACTCATTGGTACAGTCGGGATTCGAACTTGCGACCTTTGCGTCGCAGGCAACTGCCCGAATCACTCGGCCACCAAGGCTCTTTAAAACAATTACAGTAATTAAAAAGAAATGAAGAGAGAATGGAATTCGAACAGAAGAGTTTGAATCAAACCCACACTGCTCCTGACTGCAAAGCTTGAGGTCGCGGGTCGGATTCCCGCTGAGGGCAGATATTTGTGTGATGAACTCGAGTATTTGTACCTTAGACTTGGATGTCCTATGTATTTATGTATATATCTATCTATATAAGTAGATATATCGTTGTCTAGTTACCATAACACAAGCTTTGCTTAATTTGGGACTAGGTCAATTTGTGTGGAATTATCCCTTGATCTGGCAGTCATACAGAACAAAGTATTTTTTATGTATGGAAACAATTATTTCATCATCATCATCATCATCATCAGCCCACTCTAGTCCACTGCTGGACATAGGCCTCCCCTAATGAGCGCCATAGCGCCTTATTAACAATTATTTATTATTGGGTATTTCCAGAAGAGAGAATCATCTTGTCTTTAAGACACAAATGTAGTGTTTTTTCCGATGTTCAATTAATGTTTTAATTCGACACTGATTGGTTAGGGAACCATAGATTGAGCATTGTTCGTTTTTGTCACTGGCCAATTCGAAATTGACACTTTTTATGCGTGTCTATGAATTGCTTACTCGTAATCCGGAAAGCTTTGAACCACGTCACTTGAAAACGTCGTGGGAGAATGAAGAGACTGATGAACGTGTACGTATAGAGAAAAAGGGGATGTAGTCTAGAGAGACCTAAAATTGTAGGGCATTTTTTTTTTTTTTTTATTAAATGTGTGACAAACAAGCATGCGGTCCGCCTGATGGTAAGCGGTTACCGCCGCCTATGGACGCTTGCAACACTAGCTATTAAAATATTTTTGATGTTATAAATGAGCATGATTGTTCCTGAAACCTGCATACGTCTGAGAAGCAATTCAAAGGCGTATGTATAGTCGTGCTTGAGTAACGGCGATGGACTCGCCATCTGTCACGTTGGCAACTAATATACCTCTGGCGGAAAGTGGGTGTGTGGATATTACCTATACACCTCTGCCTACCCCTTCGGGGACCCTTGTGGGAAGGCGTGAGGATGATTGTACCTCTATCACGGAATATATATAACTGAACTGAGTTCGGATGAAATCTAGATATTTTATTCAACGTAAGGGGGAACACTTATTGAACGTTATATCTACGTCTACACTAATGTTATAAAGAAGAAAACTTTGTTTGTTTGTTTGGTTGTAATGAATAGGCTCAAAAACTACTGGACCGATTTGAAAAATTCTTTCACTGTTGGGAAGCTACACTATCTCCGGTGAACATAGGCTATATTAAATTGGACCCGATAGGTGGCGCTGCGATCAGTTTCAGGAATTTAACTTTTTCACCCGGGCGAAGCTATCCCTTTCTGTGTGTCTTAAGGTTTCGAGAATGGTTTAGATTTACAATTGGACCCGATACATGGCGCTGCGATCGTGTTACGGGCAATTTAACTTTTTCACCCGAGCGTAGCTGGGCGGGACAGCTAGTCATTACATATAGTAAAAATGTTACGGATCGCTGTCTGTACATGGGAGTTATATAAGAAAAAATATGATTGGCACCTTTATCAACGCAAATAGCACCCAAATCAATGATTGTTAGGGTTTTGTCTGTTTATCTGTTTGTCTGTGCGTTTGTGCACGCTAATCTCAGAAACGGCTTATCCAATTTGGATGTGATTTTTACGAATATATTGTGGTGAGCTTCACTTAACGTATCTAAAATATAAAATAATATATCCTCACGCCTTCCCACAAGGATCCCCGAAGGGGTAGGCAGAGGTGTATCAGTAATACCTACACACCCACTTTCCGCCAGAGGTATATTAGGTGCCAACGTGACAGATGGCGAGTCCATCGCCGTTACTCAAGCACGACTATACATACGCCTTATTAATATTATTATTATTATTTATTATGATGTATTATTCCGGAAAAACTAACAAAAACGCTATTAACTTATTTTTTCGATCATCGAGAGGAAACCTGCATACGTCTGAGAAGAAATTCAAAGGCGTATGTATAGTCGTGCTCGAGTAACGGCGATGGACTCGCCATCTGTCACGTTGGCACCTAATATACCTCTGGCGGAAAGTGGGTGTGTGGGTATTACCTATACACCTCTGCCTACCCCTTCGGGGACCCTTGTGGGAAGGCGTGAGGATATATTATTATTATTATTATTATAACTTATTTTTTTCTTAATTAGCGAACTATTTTGCGCGTAAGAATAAAATCTGCCTATAATTTTTTTAAATATCAAATTTGAAATCTATGGTATGGAACCCTGAATATATCCTACAGCCGTTTCTAAATTCAAATGTGACAGTGGAATGAGCGGCAAAACTAACGTTTTTTTTTAAGTCTACTGACTTGTTCAAACTGGGTTATGTTTTAGTGCGACCAGTTTAATAGGTATAACTTTCGTAGGTATCAAATTAGCCCGTAACAAATGACAATTGTTCCACCGAAAATGTTCTTACAATATTTTTTCTTGACATGGATACACGTCCTTCAGTCGCATTAATTTAGATACATTTTTAGATGTATATTTCTAATCTGTGATTTGGCACTCCCCGTGCTTTACGCAGGAAAATAAAATCGTGAGGGAACCCCCATACGTTGAGAAGAAATTCAAATGCGTATGTACATATAGCAGTTCTTGTGTAATGGCGATGGACTTGCCATCTGTCTCGTTGGCACCGAAAATATATCTCTGGTGGTCTCTAGCTCTTCTGAAGAGGTCTTACTGCTTAGGACAAAATCGTAAGCTCAAACTAGTAAATACGTGAAATGACACCAAGTATTTCATCACGATGTGAGTAGAGCGCCAGACTTAAGGAGGTCTTAATTCGCTTCATCCACAATCATCATTCACTTCATACATGCCCGCTGTGTACGAGTACCCTTGACTTTCAACTCGAGTTAACTTTTAAATGTTAGCGACCAAAAGACTAGTATCCGTGTCATAAATACCGTATAATAAAAACAAAAGTGTCACTTACACGTTTCGCTTTTGTTTCGATCGCGCCAAATTCCTTGATATGTAATGTGGAGCATAAAACGTTTTGACACACAAAGCGTTTTGGCTAGTACGTGCCCCTACTAGCGGTTGTTACTCCAAACATTATTTTTTTATTGCTTCTTGCATGCACTTTGCCTGTACACGGTTTTTGATGCTGTCAAAACTATATAACTACTAGCTGCCCGCGGCTTCGCCCGCGTGGAGCTCGAAAAAGTAGCTCTGGAAATTTTCCTGCTAGAATCGGTTCAGCCGCTATGCCGTGAAAGAGCATCATACATTATAATATATGAACTTTGAATTTATCATGATAAAAAAAAAGATAAAAAAGTAGCCTTTGTCCTATTCCTAGGTATAAGCTATCACCATTTCAACTTTCAGCCAAATCGGTTCAACCGTTTGGCCGTGAAAGAACCGCAAACATCCAAACTTACAAACTTTCACATTTATAATATTAGTACGATAAGATATCTGGACGCTTAAGCACAAGGGCTTTATCTAGGTGTTTAAGTGCCCACACGCCAACTTTTCGCTGGAGACATATTTTAGGTGCTAACGAGATTCAAAATCAAAAATTTAATTTCACATAGGTCTAGGTGTGCAATTATAAAACGTCGAAAAAGGTGGACGGTTCGGATTGGTTGTTTCCATGCAGAAGAACCGGCAAGAAACTACATGGACTGATAACGCATTCGTCAAAATTCGGCTTTAGACGTATGTAGTCAATGAATGTCTTCTCAGACCTATGCAGGTTTCCTCTCGATGTTTTCCTTGACCGTAAAGCTCGTGTTGCGACTAATCACTGTAATTAAGTTCAGAAAAACTCATTGTTACAGTCGGGATTGGAACTCTGTGGCTACGTCAAATGACAATTTAATAAAAAAAAATAGTATTTATTTGTGTTACTCAAACTGAATGTAATATGTTTTTTTTAATTTAGTGCGTAAATTTAATTTTGATTCATAATCAAACAAACCACCGTAAGTATTGAGAATCAATTTGACATTTTGAACTCGACACTCCAAGCACAAAAAAATAGATAACCGTCCCGACCAATCAATCACAGACGCCATTTTCTAATTACATTTGTATTGCGATCTGAAGAAAGTCAAACGGTGTTTGTATGTACCCAGCCTCCGAGATACCGTTAAGAAACTTTGTGGTTTCACACATGAACTTTTTTTTCTAAACGCCCGCGTTGCCGGTCAGTTATGGCCGCTCGACCGCTCGGAGCGCGCGTGTCGCCGCGTCGCCATTTTCCCGCGCCGCGCTTTACGTCACTTTGACAGCCCGCGCCACAGACCAACAATGTGATTTTTTTTCCTTTTAATTACCGTCTAGGTACCTGATTAATTAACCCAGTGCAATATTCCACACTAGTGGACAGTCTGATTTTAAGTGCAATATTTTGTTAGTTAAGTGTAACACTTAAGTGTGTAGTTTATAGTTTAAGTTTTTTAGTTAGATTATTATGGATTTACAAGAGTATCAGGTGATTATTTTTTTTTTCTCTCATACATTTGAGCGAGGGATCCAAGGTGCCTGTCAGATTAAAAAATATAATAATTAATCATTGAATTTGATCGTAATTACATTCGGTTTTGAAATTGTATATGTTTTTTTTTTTGCTAATTGTATGAAGATATTTGCTTCCGCATTCAATATCCATACTTATAGAATTAACTGGCATTGACCTGCAGTTTTACTCGCGTGAAATTGTATTTCTTTGATAGGTTCTGTGTTAATCCAGCTAATAATGGATCTCTGTGACGAATTTCATACAATTAGTACGTTCAATTCAAGTTCAAGTTCAAGTTCAATTAATACGTTCAGTATTTTTTGTCGATTTTGCGCGAACGAGGATCAGTAATAATATGAGAAGGATGAAAATTAAGTGAGGCAGGCCTGACGTCTGAGAAGCAATTCAAAGGCGTATGTATACTCGTGCTTGAGTAACGGCGATGGACTCGCCGTCTGTCACTGCACCTAAAATATATCTCTGGTGGAACGACTGACTATTACTCCCTTTAATAATGTCGTCATTGTGTCATCTTTGGAGCTATATGTTTTATTGCATCGTCATGAGGATATATTCACAACACACGACAACTTCTAGAAGACAACTGCTCTATCTGAGACAAGTTTTACATTGACTATTATACTCCCTTTAATAATGTCGTCATTGTGTCATCTTTGGAGCTATATGTTTTATTGCATCGTCATGAGGATATATTCACAACACACGACAACTTCTAGAAGACAACTGCTCTATCTGAGACAAGTTTTACATTGACTATTACTCCATTTAATAATGTCGTCATTGTGTTATCTTTGGAGCTATATGTTTTATTGCATCGTCATGAGGATATATTCACAACACACGACAACTTCTAGAAGACAACTGCTCTATCTGAGACAAGTTTTACATTGACTATTACTCCCTTTAATAATGTCGTCATTGTGTTATCTTTGGAGCTATACGTTTTATTGCATCGTCATGAGGATATATTCACAACACACGACAACTTCTAGAAGACAACTGCTCTATTTTCTGAGACATTTTATATACTCATTACCGTCTCTTCAGCGGTGGTAGGGTAAAAAGTACACCTCGACTAGCACGCAACTTCCTAACTAATATGATAAATGTAAAAGTAAGTCAGACTATCTGTCTGTTTGTCGCTCTCCAAGTGGTAATTCTTCTTAATATCACTTTTAATAAACGCATAGAAGAACGCACGGGAACGTGAAACGAACGAACTCTAAACCGACGAGCATGTATGAAGAGACTGATGAATGTGGACGAAGCGAAAGAGGTATGTAAGTCTAGAGAGAACTGGCGCTCTATACTCTCTGTCTAACCCGTTAGGGACTCGGCGTGATGATATGTATGCATAGAAGAATAGTCCGAATCAACGATTTGGGACAGCTATTCGAAAGGAGATTCTTCTTCATCGTCACGACTTCAATGTCTCGACGGGGTAGGCAGAGGTATGTAGTTCACATAGAAGATATAAATCTAATAATTATTGGTGACGATATCTAAACCGACGAGCATGTATGAAGTGACTGATGAATGTGGAACGAAAGAGTTAAAGAGTAAGTCTAGAGAGAACTGGCGCTCTACTGTCTCTGCCTAGCGTGAGAGACTCGGCGTGATGATATGAAGATGAT
Organism: Drepana arcuata; assembly: GCA_016069955.1. Lineage (NCBI taxonomy): Eukaryota > Metazoa > Arthropoda > Insecta > Lepidoptera > Drepanidae > Drepana > Drepana arcuata. Next base: position 40,648 of record JACCPG010000460.1, on the reverse strand, counting down.
GATGATGACCTGTCTGAGATAAGTCGATATAAATTCAGTGCAAAATCTGAGAAAATAACGACTTCAGAGCAAAGCCGAACTTCAGAACCAGTGTACACATAATTATCGAAATTAATCGAAAAACGCCCAGAAAAAATTGTAATGTGTGTGTGTTTTTTTGACGTAATTTTGGCCAACGGACATATGGTGTGTAGTTAGACAAATTGCCGGGAGTCCAACACGGAACCTTGACACGACCGTGGCAGAGAATATCAGATGCAATTTGGTATCTAATTGCATATAATTAAAGTTCATTACCATTTGTCACACAATTGGCGTTTATGTCGACAAGTACCAGAATATTATGTACGAATCTGTACTAATTTCTATATATGTATAGGTAATTTTGACGACCGTCTGGTCTAGTGGTTAGAGCTCCTGACTGCGGACTTGAGGTCGCGGGTTCGAATCCCGCTGAGGGCAGATATTTGTGTGATGAACACGAGTATTTGTACCTTAGTCTTGGATGTCCTATGTATTTATGTTTATATCTATCTATATAAGTAAATATATCGTTGTCTAGTTACCATAACACAAGCTTTGCTTAATTTGGGACTAGGTCAATTTGTGTGGAATTGTCCCAGGTATTTATACAATAATATATGTATAAATAATATATCCTCACGCCTTCCCACAAGGGTCCCCGAAGGGGTAGGCAGAGGTGTATAGGTAATACCCACACACCCACTTCCCGCCAGAGGTATATTAGGTGCCAACGTGACAGATGGCGAGTCCATTGCCGTTACTCAATCACGCCTATACATACGCCTTTGAATTTCTTCTCAGACGTATGCAGGTTTCCTCTCGATGTTTTCCTTCACCTTACAGCTCGTGGTGTGACTAATCACTGTACTTAAGTTCAGAAAAACTCATTGGTACAGTCGGGATTAGAACTTGCGATCTTTGTGTCGCAGGCATCCGTTCGGCCAGCCAACCACCAAGCTCTTACGTAACAGTTCAGTAGCGGAAAAACACGACTATCTTTAAAGCACCAGCGTTCAGTTCTCGACCTTGGTCGCCTCTCAAGGTGTCATCAAATTACATATATATACTGGGAACCGTAGAAGCAATTTGTCGCATGCGATACAGTGCTATTATAATTGTGTGCACGTGATCTACTGGTAATCACGTGGACATAGACGCTGCAATACCTGGCGTGAACGGGGGCGTGATTGTAAAGGTCAGAGGCATGTGGCGGTTTGGAGGATGAGTGAAGAAAGATTGACCAGATGTGGTTTTGAATCCGAAATTCGCTAAGCGACTGGCATGAACGAGGGTGTGGTTGTAAAGGTCAGAGGCATGTGACGATTTGGTGGATGAGTGAAGAAAGATTGACCAGATGTGGTTTTGAATCCTAAATTCGCTAAGCGACTGGCATGAACGAGGGTGTGGTTGTAAAGGTCAGAGGCATGTGACGATTTGGAGGATGAGTGAAGAAAGATTGACCAGATGTGGTTTTGAATCCTAAATTGGGAAAGGCACTGGTGTGAACGAGGGTGTGATTGCTAGGATCAAAGGCATGTGGCGATTTGGAGGATGAGTGAAGAAAGATTGACCAGATGGGGTTTGAATCCTAAATTGGGAAAGGCACTGGTGTGAACGAGGGTGTGATTGCTAGGATCAAAGGCATGTGGCGATTTGGAGGACGAGTGAAGAAAGATTGACCAGATGTGGTTTGAATCCTAAATTGGGAAAGGCACTGGTGTGAACGAGGGTGTGATTGCTAGGATCAAAGGCATGTGGCGATTTGGAGGATGAGTGAAGAAAGATTGACCAGATGTGGTTTTGAATCCTAAATTGGGAAAGGCACTGGTGTGAACGAGGGTGTGATTGCTAGGATCAAAGGCATGTGGCGATTTGGAGGATGAGTGAAGAAAGATTGACCAGATGTGGTTTTGAATCCGAAATTGGGAAAGGCACTGGTGTGAACGAGGGTGTGATTGCTAGGATCAAAGGCATGTGGCGATTTGGAGGATGAGGGAAGAAAGATTGACCAGATGTGGTTTTGAATCCTAAATTGGGAAAGGCACTGGTGTGAACGAGGGTGTGATTGCTAGGATCAAAGGCATGTGGCGATTTGGAGGATGAGTGAAGAAAGATTGACCAGATGTGGTTTGAATCCTAAATTGGGAAAGGCACTGGTGTGAACGAGGGTGTGATTGCTAGGATCAAAGGCATGTGGCGATTTGGAGGACGAGTGAAGAAAGATTGACCAGATGTGGTTTGAATCCTAAATTGGGAAAGGCACTGGTGTGAACGAGGGTGTGATTGCTAGGATCAAAGGCATGTGGCGATTTGGAGGATGAGTGAAGAAAGATTGACCAGATGTGGTTTTGAATCCTAAATTCGCTAAGGCACTAGTGTGAATGGGGACGTGAATGTAAAGATCAGAGGCATGTGGCGATTTGGAGGATGAGTGAAGAAAGATTGACCAGATGTGGTTTTGAATCCTAAATTCGCAAAGCGACTGGTGCTAACTGAAGAAGGCATGTTACGTTGGCTTGGAAATATAGAGAGCTTGAATGAAAGTATGTGCAAGAAGAGGCAGAGGAAGACCACGTTCCAACTATCTAGATCAAATCGATGGGACTCTCAGAAAATACTCGAAACCAGCTTACTTGTAGGAAGACACTGATGAATGTTGATGAAGCGAGAGACGAAAGAGTCTTAAGCCTAGGGAGATCTAGCGGTCGTTATCTGCCTACCTTGTGAGGAACTCGGCGTGACGCCCTCTGCCTACCCTGAGAGGTGTGACGTAAATATCACTTAGAAATATCATGGCGTAGCTTTCCATTGAATTTATTCAAGTACCCACAACGTCAACACGCAATTTCGTTTCGCACTTGACCGCTTTAGCCGTTCCACACTTAAAATGACTTAAACTTTCCATAGTACTTAAACCATGTTCGAAATTTGAATCGTAACGGTTTCATCTAAAGTATTTACGGGTAGTTACAGAATTATTATTCTAGGGATAGCATTATGACTGTTTGTCGTAATTAAATTTCTTTATCGTTGTTACGACTTTTCTATTCGGAAGTACTTGGAAGGTGAAAACTTAAGGCTTGTGGTGGTGACTGTACTTTTAATGTACATAATATGGGATGCCTTCAATAGCATTTGAATTAGTCACAGAGTAGAGAAAATAATGCGTCAGTTCTCTATACCTATCTATATAAGTAAATATATCGTTGTACCATAACACAAGCTTTGCTTAATTTGGGACTAGGTCAATTTGTGTGGAATTGTCCTTTTTTTTTATACAACAAGAGTGGCAAACAAGCATACGGCCCACCTGATGGGAAACGGTTACCGTAGCCTATTTACGCTCACGATACTAAAGTATCACTTGCGCGTTGCCACTCTGTGTTCAGAGAGTTATACTGTGTTGGCAACATAATAGGTCTTATCCCTCGGTTGCCAACACAATATAACAATCCTCCCCCTCCCCAAGGAGCTCATTACTGGAAACATTATTCACCACGTAGGAACACAACACAAAAAAATTGTGTTATTTGGCTACGGACTTCTGTAAGGTGGAGGTCCTGCCGCAGTCGGGCAGATACAAATTCGAACGGAGAATCCGTTATGCCCTACCTCTCTTAAAAGGCCTGTTCTAGGTGTTCATTTATTTATATAATTGTATAGATTCCCCTTTTGGGATTTTATTATGTCGTTTCATTACTAACCCGATCCCAGATCAGTACCTTTCTTGACAACCACATCCTCGTCCACGCCAGTTGCCCTGCGAATTTCGCATCTAAATATAACCAAAGTGATTTCTAACGAAATTCCACGCGTGCCCGTTAGCAAACAAGGCTACTGGTCTAGTCTACTAGTGTAGTGTTTGCGAGCCAACTCGAGTGCTGTGTCAACAGTGCGTACGTTTCACCAATGTAGGTAAAGCTGCTTATGTCCCGTGCGCATACGCACAATGGTCATATAAACTCGCTTTACGGTTACTACATCTGTTTTAGTTGCCTGCGACGCAAAGATCACAAGTTCGTAATACCGACTGTAGGTGCCTATGGGATTTTTATAAGTCACACCACGAGCTTTACGGTGAAGGAAAACATCGAGAGGAAACCTGCATACGTCTGAGAAGCAATTCAAAGGCGTATGTATAGTTGTGCTTGAGTGACGGCAACGGACTCGCCATCTGTCACGTTGGCACCTAATATACCTCTATTATTTATTCTTTTAACATCGTATTGGTTATAGAGTGTAAGGATGATTATATGATTGTGGATAAATAAATAAATAAATGTTTATTTATCACGAAAAAGAACAACAAATGACATTATATTTTAACGCGAGGCACATATAGTGTGTGTGTGTGTGTGTGTATATATAATATATATCCTCACACCTACCCACAAGGGTCCCCGAAGGAACAGGCAGCAGTATAGTTAGTACCGATACACCCACTATCCGTCAGAGATATAATTTATATATCTTACTAATATTATAAATGTGAATGTACGTTTGTTTGTTACGCTTTCACGTAAAAACTACTTAAGAGATCACTATAAAACTTTGTACACATATTCTTGGAGGTATTAGAATAGGATACTTTTTATTGAAAAAAAAAACATTTTTACGAAAGATAAAAAAGCCGTCCACGCCGACGAAGTCGCGGGCACAGCTAATAGTATATATATAGAAGATTATAGAAGTCCGTAGCCAAATAACAAAATGTTTTGTGTTGTGTTCATACGCGGTGAATAAGGTTCCTAGTAATGAGCTCCTTGGGGAGGGGGGAAGATTGTTATATTGTGTTGGCAGCAGAGGGATTATTCCTATTACGCTGCCAGCACAGTATAACTCTCCGAACACAGAGTGGCAACGCGCAAGTTATACTTTAGTATCGTGAGCGTAAATAGGCTACGGTAACCGTTTCCCATCAGGTGGGCCGTATGCTTGTTTGCCACTCTTGTTGTATAGAAAAATAATATATATATACAAGTCTGTTTGTGGCATGTCAACGTAATGTCGGCGGTAAAACCAATAGTTGCTTTCCAATGTTTGGCGTGATATTCAACAAAATGGCGACACTTTCCACAATTCCCCGGTTTATTTATCTACCAGCTTATGCCCGCGGCTTCGCCCGCGTGGAGTTGGAAAAAGTAGCTTATGTATTTTCCTGCTAGAATCGGTTCAGCCGCTATGCCGTGAAAGAGCAACTTATTTTATAATTTTTAGAACTTTGAATTTTTCAGGATTATAACGAAGCAAGCCTGCTTCTCAGATGTATGCAGGTTTCCTCTCGATGTTTCCCTTCACCGTAAAGCTCGTGGTGTGACTAATCACTGTACTTAAGTTTAGAAAAACTCATTGGTACAGTCGGGATTCGAACTTGCGATCTTTATGTCGCAGGCGAATACACGAACCACACACACCACGAGCTTTACGGTGAAGGAAAACATCCAGAGGAAACCTGCATATGTCTGAGAAGCAATTCAAAGGCGTATGTATGTATAGTCGTGCTTGAGTAACGGCGATGGACTCGCCATCTGTCGTATTGGCACCTAAAATATATCTCAGGTGGAAAGTGAGTGTCTGAGTACTACCTATACCCCTGCCTACCCCTTCGGGGACCCTTGTGGGAAGGCGTGAGGATATAATTATATATCTCTATCTATCTCTATATATCTCTCTATATCGTTGTTCATAGCCATATACCATAATAACCATAATACAAGCATTGTTTAATTTGGGGCTATGACAACCAAGAATACATTTCCAAATTCAAAAAGTTTCTGCATCATGACGAGGTGCCTTTTTTCTGACAGTGCTTTGCCAACAAAAAAAAATATAATCAAAAGCGTGTGTTGCCAACTAAAAATATGAAAGTTGTCGACCAATCTGTGAATCGAATTTGAATGTCATCGCTTCTAATCCGCTGTGCTAATGCGAAGACGACTAGTCTTGTTATCCAATGAAAGCTATGATTTATCTATCACTAGCTATCCCGCCCAGCTTCGCTTGGGTGAAAAATAAAAGTTCTTGAAATACTATTACAGCGCCACCTATCGGGTACAATTGTGAATCGAAGTAAACCATCCCTGGGTTCATGCAAGACACAAATATATATATATATATATTTACTAGCTAACACACACAAAAAGATTCATAAAAATATGTTCATGCGTTTAGTAGGAGTTCAATGACATACAGACGAAATATATACCTATATAACGACTAGCTGCCCAGCTTTGCTGGGGTGTAAAAAAAAATGTTGCTGAAACACGATCGCAGCGCCACCTATCGGGTCCAATTGTAAATCTAAGCCATTCTCAAATCTACCTGAAGATACAGAAAATTTCATTAAAATCGCCATCCGCCGTCGCGAATCAGGAGTTCAATGACTAACGAACGGACAAGAGTATACCTATATAAATAATAGACAGCTGTGTGTGTACGCTCTACTCTCTCTGCCTAGAGTGAGGGACTCGGCGTGACTCGGCAACACTAGAGTGAGGGACTCGGCCTGACTCGGCAACACTCACTACTTTCTTGGTCATCATGTCAATAAGTGTTATTTTCGCTCGTTTTCAGTCCCTGATGCGTACGATGTCCGTCGAGCAGCGCTGGCAAGACCTGGCCTCCTTGCTGACCATCCCCCCGCCCCCGCCCCCACCCCACCACCAGTACCAACACTACCATCACCACCAGCAAAGCCACAATATTAGGTAAGATTGGATCTCCCGTCATTACTCGACGCCATCAAGTCAAAGTGGTTGATGCTCGCATCCGTAAACACCCTCGATGCCTCACACGTGATCCCCGGGTGGTTCTAACGAGCAGCTGGAGAGAGGTAGGCCACAACGGATCTCCCGTCCACAATAGCAGTTGCCCGACTGGGGCAGTACCTCCACCTTACAGAAGGTCGCACACAAATGGCACTGCTCCTGGATATGTTGGGTTGATGCTGCTCGCGTCCGTAAACACCCTCGATACCTCACACGTGATCCCTGGGTGGTGCTAACGAGCAGCTGGAGAGAGGTAGGCCACAACGGATCTCCCGTCCACAATAGCAGTTGCCCGACTGGGGCAGTACCTCCACCTTACAGAAGGTCGCACACAAATGGCACTGCTCCTGGATATGTTGGGTTGATGCTAACGAGCAGCTGGAGTATTGCACAATATAATATAGGTTGATGATGAGCTTTTAAATGTTCTATAGAACTGTCAGTTTAATGTCACTGTCACTGTCAGTGTAACGTCACAAATTACCGCCAATAATAATAACAATTCGCTATTTCCCCGCAGTGCTCACGACCCCGGCGCCTACGCAAACTACCACGCGACACTACCTGTACCTGAGAAACATCCGGATGCCTACGGTAACTTAGTTTTTATTTCGACTCTAGGCAGTGGCGAAATATCATCCACTTCATATTGGATCGCAAGTTTGAATCCCGACAATACCAATGAGTTTTTCTGAACTTAAGTACAGTGATTAGTTACACCACAAGCTTTACGGTGAAGGAAAACATCGAGAGGAAACCTACATATAGCGCTTGAGTAACGGCGATGGACTCGCCATCTGTCACGTTGGCACCTAAAATATATCTCTGGCGGAAAGTTATTACCTATACACCTCTGCCTTCGGGGACCCTTGTGGGAAGGCGTGAGGATATATATATATATATATATAGTATTCACAACATGCACCTTTAAGTCAGAAATAGAGTATTGGAACACAGTGTCGTAGCTACTGGAGGCCTAGACGGGGCAGTGCCCAGGCCCCCAAGCTCAGGGGCCCTCGGACTGTGACTTACTAACTATACATTGATTTAGGGAACATTTCTCGCACATTCGGAATATAAATATATAAATAAGATTACATGCTACTTTAATAATGGCAACTTAGTTCGTGCTTGAGTAACGGCGATGGACTCGCCATCTGTCACGTTGGCACCTAGTATACCTCTGGCGGAAAGTGGGTGTGTGGGTATTACCTATACACCTCTGCCTACCCCTTCGGGGACCCTTGTGGGAAGGAGTGCGGATATATTATTATTAGTTTTAATTTGTTCGTTAAAATAAGTAACAATTTGTATTTGGTTTTTAATTTCATTATGGTGTCGACTGTATTACGAAGTATCCAGAGTACGAGTACGACGAATTCGGAACAAACGATTTTAAATAGAGTAGTTGGGGACCTAGTTCATTTTTTCCCAGGGGCTTTGGTTACCCAGCTACGTCACTGTTGGAACACATCACTATAGGTGTGTGCGACCTTCTGCAAGGTGGAGATACTGCCCCAGTTGGGCGCCGATGTGGACGGGAGATCAGTTGTGTCTTTATATCTGTAGCCATGTGTCTTCTCCTACAGCCGGGGCAGCACCTCCACTTGACGGTGCATACAAGGTGGAGTCAGCTCATCACCCTCAACAACATGATGGAATTTACTACCAGGTAATAAGACACATAATTGCATAACAAGTCCGGCTAGGTGGGTACCACCGCAGTATCAGATATCCTGCCGCCAAGCACTAGTGTACGTACACTACACTGTGTGCCGGTGTGGAGGGCACTGTAGCTAGTCACATTACTGGCCATAAGGGACTGGGTACTAGGTGGTAGGCCTCGTATTGCAACAGTCCCGCCAAGCACTAGTGTACGTACACTACACTGTGTGCCGGTGTGGAGGGCACTGTAGCTAGTCACATTACTGGCCATAAGGGACTGGCTACTAGGTGGTAGGCCTCTTATTGCAACAGTCCGGCTAGGTGGGTACCACCGCAGTGTCAGATATCCTGCCGCCAAGCACTAGTGTACGTACACTACACTGTGTGCCGGTGGGGAGGGCACTGTAGCTAGTCACATTACTGGCCATAAGGGACTGGGTACTGGGTGGTAGGCCTCTTATTTCTGAGAAACATCCGTAACAACAATCAGTGATTCGTGAGCAACAATCAGTTTTTTTTATTTAGAAATAATATACGTACGAATATCGTGCTAGTAGCGCCATCTTGTAGTTTCTAACGATATCTTCTTCGACAGAACCCGACTTCGGAGATGGCGCCACCGACGAATCAAGATGGATTCCTCCAATCCATCTTAAACGACGAAGACTTACAACTTATGGATATGGCAATGAACGAAGGTAAGATATTTGAATATAAATTTTCGCTAGCAGCCACCTGCATATAATAGGAGGACGCATCCAAATGTCACCGCTCTTGGGTAGTGTTTCTGCAGTGAGTAGAACCAGCCACGCGTTGCTGTCGCTAAGGATTTTGTCATTTTATATTGTAGTAAAAGCTATTCAAGGGGAACGGTAGGAGAACATCAGTCACGGGGACCATCATGCTTCTTTACATAGATGGACTAATGTCACTGTATTAGAATACCTTCATTAGAATATGAATTTAATTAATATAATATATAATATATCCTCACGCCTTCCCACAAGGGTTCCCGAAGGGATAGGCAGAGGTGTATAGGTAATACCCACACACCCACTTTCCGCCAGAGGTATATTAGATGCCAACGTGACAGATGGCGAGTCCATCGGAGTTACTCAAGCACGACTATACACACGACTTTGAATTTCTTCTCAGACGTATGCAGGTTTCCTCTCGATGTTTTCCTTCACCGTAAAGCTCGTGGTGTGACTAATCACTGTACTTAAGTTCAGAAAAACTCATTGGTACAGCCAGGATTCGAACTTGCGACCTTTGCGTCGCAGGCAACTGCTCGAACCACTCGGCCACCACGGCTCTGAATTTCCAGCCAACAGATATCGCCATCTGTTAGAATCGTTTGGAGCCAACAGATAATTGTGACTGTCAAATAATTTGTAATAAAATAATATTGCGACTATAAATTGAGATGTAAGCTAACCTATCTTTCAAGTTGCGGTTAAGTAGTTCAGGAGTCCATCGCGGACAAACTACGTGACGCGTAATTTATATATATTAAAGACTTGTTTCGCAGTGAGTATTACTCCCTTTAATAATGTCGTCATTGCGTTATCTTTGGAGCTATATGTTTTATTGCATCGCCATGAGGATATATTCACAACACACGACAACTTCTAGAAGACAACTGCTCTATCTGAGACAAGTTTTACATTGACTATTACTCCCTTTAATAATGTCGTCATTGTGTCATCTTTGGAGCTATATGTTTTATTGCATCGTCATGAGGATATATTCACAACACACGACAACTTCTAGAAGACAACTGCTCTATCTGAGACAAGTTTTACATTGACTATTATACTCCCTTTAATAATGTCGTCATTGTGTCATCTTTGGAGCTATATGTTTTATTGCATCGTCATGAGGATATATTCACAACACACGACAACTTCTAGAAGACAACTGCTCTATCTGAGACAAGTTTTACATTGACTATTACTCCCTTTAATAATGTCGTCATTGTGATATATTTGGAGCTATATGTTTTATTGCATCGTCATGAGGATATATTCACAACACACGACAACTTCTAGAAGACAACTGCTCTATCTGAGACAAGTTTTACATTGACTATTACTCCCTTTAATAATGTCGTCATTGTGTCATCTTTGGAGCTATATGTTTTATTACATCGTCATGAGGATATATTCACAACACACGACAACTTCTAGAAGACAACTGCTCTATCTGAGACAAGTTTTACATTGACTATTACTCCCTTTAATAATGTCGTCATTGTGTCATCTTTGGAGCTATATGTTTTATTGCATCGTCATGAGGATATATTCACAACACACGACAACTTCTAGAAGACAACTGCTCTATCTGAGACAAGTTTTACATTGACTATTACTCCCTTTAATAATGTCGTCATTGTGTCATCTTTGGAGCTATATGTTTTATTGCATCGTCATGAGGATATATTCACAACACACGACAACTTCTAGAAGACAACTGCTCTATCTGAGACAAGTTTTACATTGACTATTACTCCCTTTAATAATGTCGTCATTGTGTCATCTTTGGAGCTATATGTTTTATTGCATCGTCATGAGGATATATTCACAACACACGACAACTTCTAGAAGACAACTGCTCTATCTGAGACAAGTTTTACATTGACTATTACTCCCTTTAATAATGTCGTCATTGTGTATCTTTGGAGCTATATGTTTTATTGCATCGTCATGAGGATATATTCACAACACACGACAACTTCTAGAAGACAACTGCTCTATCTGAGACAAGTTTTACATTGACTATTACTCCCTTTAATAATGTCGTCATTGTGTTATCTTTGGAGCTATATGTTTTATTGCATCGTCATGAGGATATATTGACAACACACGACAACTTCTAGAAGACAACTGCTCTATCTGAGACAAGTTTTACATTGACTATTACTCCCTTTAATAATGTCGTCATTGTGTTATCTTTGGAGCTATATGTTTTATTGCATCGTCATGAGGATATATTCACAACACACGACAACTTCTAGAAGACAACTGCTCTATCTGAGACAAGTTTTACATTGACTATTACTCCCTTTAATAATGTCGTCATTGTGTTATCTTTGGAGCTATATGTTTTATTGCATCGTCATGAGGATATATTCACAACACACGACAACTTCTAGAAGACAACTGCTCTATCTGAGACAAGTTTTACATTGACTATTACTCCCTTTAATAATGTCGTCATTGTGTTATCTTTGGAGCTATATGTTTTATTGCATCGTCATGAGGATATATTCACAACACACGACAACTTCTAGAAGACAACTGCTCTATCAGAGACATGTTTTACATTGACTATTACTCCCTTTAATAATGTCGTCATTGTGTTATCTTTAGAGCTATATGTTTTATTGCATCGTCATGAGGATATATTCACAACACACGACAACTTTTAGAAGACACCTGTTCTATTTTCTAAGACACCTGTACACCTATTGGCTTTTGGTTATCATATCGTAATATTAAAACAATGATAATAATATTTTACTTAATGTATACGTTATCAGATTGGGAATTTCCCACTGCAGCATTCTGATAATTACACTAGGAATGAATTATGTAACATTTAAGTTTGATCTTTTATAAAAGAAATACTATCATATTTAAAATGTAGTATCGCCATTTAAGATAATGGACATCGGAACATTCACATGCATATATGGGGTGTAACGGGAGACCCCAGTCGTGTTTGTGGGGGTTGTTTAGTATCGCCATATGACCAATGTACGATAATGGACATCGGAACATTCACATGCATATATGGGGTGTAACGGGAGACCCCAGTCGTGTTTGTGGGGGTTGTTTAGTATCGCCATATGACCTATGTACGATAATGGACATCGGAACACACAAATATCCGTTCGTATCGCCTTTTTCACGACACAAAATTAATAATCAGTAATACTGATAGGAATGCAAACCTAACACTTGCGAATGAATAAAATAATCTTTATCTTTACACGTTTTATCTATGTACGTGATAATCAAGTCCGATACACATACGCCATATTGTTGCACTGTCATTATTTTTCGTCCCATTTTGTATTATGTCTACGTTCTTTTTTCAAATAATTTGACAGTTTCGCTCATTGGTGAACATTTCGCGCCGTTTCTTTGACAGTTAATGGTTTTGTTTTTTTTTTGTTATTATTCGGTGACTTAATGTTGCTACCCTTGCACGCTTGATTGATTTGGGGCCCGTTGAAAATATGCTATCTCTAAATGTAAGTTGACTTTCCTATTCTGTTTCCGTATTCTTTTTTTACTAACTTACTAGAGTGGCAAGCAAGCATACTGGCCCACCTGATGGAAAACGGTTACCGCAGCCTATTTACGCTTGCAATACCGAAGTATCACTTGCGCGTTGCCACTCTGTGTTCGGAGAGTTATAGTATTCGCCCGAACGCTCTTTCCAGAGAACGGTAGTGAGAGAGTGGCCACAGACAACAAACAATTTGAACTTCGACTTATTGAACTATCCTGACAGAATTGTCAATCGGGCTTTCATTGTCTTTGTAGCAATAACAAGTTTATTGATTGGCTAATAACATTGTAATGTCAGATCGTTAATTACAGATGGCGCTGATCAAATATTAAATGCGCGGCAAATGTCGGCGTCCTTATCATTGTTTCATGTTAACTTAATTCTGTCGTATCAGTTCTCAATTTACTGCGACTGATAAATAAATATTGACTGAAACCTGTCGCACGTTAGGTGTATAATGAAGTGTGTCGCTATTATTGTAATAAGGATGTCAGATCGCGGAGTTATTTGTCGATACAAAATATATATCTCAATATTTTGTCGATACAAAAATAATGGACTCGCCATCTATCACGTTCGCTGTTTGAAAGTACGAATATTTTATGTGCCAACGTGACAGATGGCGAGTCCATCGCCGTTACTCAAGCACGATTATACATACGCCTTTGAATGTCTTCTCAGACGTATGCAGGTTTCCTCTCGCTGTTTTCCTTCACCGTAAAGCTCGTGGTGTGACTAATCACTGTACTTAAGTTCAGATTTGTAGATACCAGGGTACGAACTATAGATAGTGCCATCCACGAAGACAGACACACTAAGCGATCTTTTTTCAAAAATAATTTTAAATAGTTTTAAAATAATTTTATATATCACACTGATTATGAGTGCACACGCACACTACAGTTAATAGACTCGGGTCATACTGCCCGCATCCCGCGACCCCGTCGATTAGAAATTGGTGAGGCGCGTCTTCGCGGATAGCACTATCTATACTCTTGTTTCATCGACTCTTGCGATTAAGCTTATCGTGTTAATCGCTAGATGGCCTTAGCATCGTTTTCGATTAATTAAAAGTGCTTAGTCAGTGTCTTGGCGCGTACGCGCGGACTCGGACGTCATGGACGCCGCAGTCAGAATTATCGCCAGTAAAATTGTCGATTCGAAATTGGCGCGTGCGAAAGCCTAATGCAATTTATCGTGGTGTGTTTCCCTTGCAAATTATATCGTTTAAAACAAATGTTTACGCTATAAATTGCTAAGACGTACCGTTGGAGGTTATTTGCGAACTGATAATAATGTGTTATTCGTGCACTGTTCCTCTGCAAACTGCGTGGAGTGTTCGCTCCTAAAGATTGAAATTGCTTTTGTTTTTACTCTTTTATGAAATAAAAGCTATTCAAGTATTGCTAACTACGAAAAAGTGATTAGTCCTGTCGGGTTTTTTATTCCTTCCTATCCAATATGGGAATCTTTTCGTACGTCTACAGACTATTTGTTATGAATTACAGCATTGTCAAGTGATTTTGAATTTGGAAGGGATTTCTTTTTTATTTAAAAAAAGAACTTTATTTTCGATATTTTTTTAATTTAAAAAAGGAATTAAGTGTTGTGAACTTTTTGGATTCGATTGTGCTCAATTCGGCGTCGTTCTCATTCGGTCAATTAAAAGCCTACTTATGTCATTCTACCTGCAAGAACGTTTCTCGAAGCAAAAGGTCCATAATTCGGACACGTGTATGTGCCGATATTGTTGCGCTCTCCGCAGACAACGAACAAGCTGTGACTCTCTCACCAAAGTGCCCGTGAAAGTTCTCAAACGATACAACTTTTGCCTGCGTTCGTTCAAATACAGACAATTTTACGACCCGTGAGTGAATAAACTTTGAAAATTTAAATTAGGAATACGCTCGTCGAGCCATGGCTTATGTCACAGGATATTTCAAGCTGAATGAAGGTAGATCCCGTTTGAACGAATGATAAGATTCTTACGTGCCAGTAGCAAACGGAATACAACTAGATAAGCTTTTTGGACGTAAATTCAGCAGAAGATTAAACAAACTACTGTCGATCATGGATCTCACCGTTGCGCACTATCCGTACGCGCAGCCATTTTATCCGGTGTCGCCATATTTGCGCAATCCGCTCCTGTATCCGGATCCGGCAGAATATTTGAATACTTACTATAAACTATATGACGGTGAGAATTAATTTTATTTTGAATATAATATAATATGTATTATTATATTGAATTATTTTTATCCTACTTAATTAGTATGCTATACTTGAAAGTTTGTGAGTATGTTGAACTGGCGCTCTACTCTCCCTGCCTAGCGTGAGGGACTCGGCGAGATGATTAGATCTGTAAGTCTAGAGAGAACTGGCGCTCTACTCTCCCTGCCTAGCGTGAGGGTCTCGGCGGGATGATATGTATGTAGGTCTGTAAGTCTAGAGAGAACTGGCACTCTACTCTCTCTGCCTAGCGTGAGGGTCTCAGCGGGATGATATGTATGTAGGTCTGTAAGTCTTTAGAGAACTGGCGCTTTACTCTCCCTGCCTAGCGTGAGGGACTCGGCGGGATGATATGTATGTAGGTCTGTAAGTCTAGAGAGTACTGGCGCTCTACTCTCCCTGCCTAGCGTGAGGGTCTCGGCGTGATTATATGTATGTAGGTCTGTAGGTCTAGAGAGAACTGGCGCTCTACTCTCTCTGCCTAGCGTGAGGGACTCGGCGTGATGATATGTATGTAGGTCTGCAAGTCTAGAGAGAACTGGCGCTCTACTCTCTCTGCCTAGCGTGAGGCACTCGGCGTGATGATATGTATATATCAACATATCCTTGCCGCAGTTATCATGTTGTTATCATTAAAGAAGGCACAATAAAATGATGTCACAGTATGTTAAATATGATAGCAATATGAAATCCTTACACAAACAATTGTGATACCGATTGTAATTGTCTTCAACTTTATCACGGGATCTAGAAAACGTCAGTAAAATAGGCGTTTGACCTTAATAACATTTAAACAATGGTGAAACAATTAATAGGATGTTATATCTATGTTATATATGGTGTTTTATTTATCGTACATTGGTCATATGGCGATACTAAACAACCCCCACAAACACGACTGGGTTCTCCCGTTACACCCCATATATGCATGTGAATGTTCCGATGTCCATTATCGTACATTGGTCATATGGCGATACTAAACAACCCCCACAAACACGACTGGGATCTCCCGTTACACCCCATATATGCATGTGAATGTTCCGATGTCCATTATCGTACATTGGTCATATGGCGATACTAAACAACCCCCACAAACACGACTGGGGTCTCCCGTTACACCCCATATATGCATGTGAATGTTCCGATGTCCATTATCGTACATTGGTCATATGGCGATACTAAACAACCCCCACAAACACGACGGGGGTCTCCCGTTACACCCCATATATGCATGTGAATGTTCCGATGTCCATTATCGTACATTGGTCATATGGCGATACTAAACAACCCCCACAAACACGACTGGGGCCCCTGTTACACCCCATATATGCATGTGACTGTTCCGCGATGTTCCATTATCGTATACATACGTAAACAACCCCCACAAACACGACTGGGGTCTCCCGTTACACCCTATATATGCATGTGAATGTTCCGATGTCCATTATCGTACATTGGTCATATGGCGATACTAAACAACCCCCACAAACACGACTGGGGTCTCCCGTTACACCCCAAATATCTATGTGTATATTCCGATGTGTTTTATCACAGCATTCACAGCAGAGGGATTAGCCCCAATATGCTGTCAACAAGCTCTCCGAACTCGGAGTGGCAACACAAAAGAGATACTTCGGTATCGTGAGTGTAAATAGGCTGCGGTAACCGTTTCCCATCAGGTGGGCCGTATGCTTGTTTGCCACTCTTGTTGTATAAAAAAAAAAAGAAGATGTTAATGTTTTGATTCTTTCCAGGCATGTATACGATGCGCATGCTGGACGGGGCCAGCGGTCACCATCCCCACCACAACCACTCCCATATGATGATAGCAGGTGTGTGAACATAGAATGTTACCCTAGCAAATTTTTTTTTAAGCTTAGTTTCTAAAATAAAAGTAGCCTTAGTTACTCCTTTTTATAATAGCTATCAGCCAGTGAAAGTCCCGTCAAAATCGGTCCAGCCGTTTCAGAGATTAGCCGGAACAAACAGACAGACAGACAAAAATAGTAAAAAAATATATTTTGGTGTATGTACCGTATATAATCATATGCTTGTAGTAGAAAGCGGTTATTTCAATATTACAAACAGACACTCCAATTATATTAATAAACATATAATTTTCTTACCACCAGAGCGCGACTCTGCCTCCGACAGTGCAGTATCGTCGATGGGATCCGAACGCGTGCCATCTCTATCGGACGGAGAGTGGTGTGATGGCAGTGACTCCGCCCAAGAGTTCCACTCGTAAGTACCGCTAGCTACAGTGCCCTCCACACCGGCACACAGTGTAGTGTACGTACACTAGTGCTTGGCGGCAGGATATCTGACACTGCGGTGGTACCCACCTAGCCGGACTGTTGCAATAAGAGGCCTACCACCTAGTACCCAGTCCCTTATGGCCAGTAATGTGACTAGCTACAGTGCCCTTCACACCGCACAGTGTAGTGTACGTACACAAGTGCTTGGCGGCAGGATATCTGACACGGCGGTGGTCACCTAGCTGGACTGTCGCAATAAGAGGCCTACCACCTAGTACCCAGTCCCTTATGGCCAGTAATGTGACTAGCTACAGTGCCCTCCACACCGGCACACAGTGTAGTGTACGTACACTAGTGCTTGGCGGCAGGGTATCTGACACTGCGGTGGTACCCACCTAGCCGGACTGTTGCAATAAGAGGCCTAACACCTAGTACCCAGTCCCTTATGGCCAGTAATGTGACTAGCTACAGTGCCCTCCACACGGGCACACAGTGTAGTGTACGTACACTAGTGCTTTGCGGCAGGATATCTGACACTGCGGTGGTACCCACCTAGCTGGACTGTTGCAATAAGAGGCCTAACACCTAGTACCCAGTCCCTTATGGCCAGTAATGTGACTAGCTACAGTGCCCTCCACACGGGCACACAGTGTAGTGTACGTACACTAGTGGTTTGCGGCAGGATATCTGACACTGCGGTGGTAACTTCTATCAGCTATATTATTGTCCGCAGCTCCAAGTTCCGTCCCTATGAAGCCTCGTATGGCAGGGACCGCGCCTCGGCGCCTCATCAGCCGCAGAAGAAACACCACATGTTTGGAAAACGGTGCTTTCAGGTGAGCAACGAAATATATCCTCACGCTTTCCCAGAAGGGTCTCCAAAGGGATAGGTAGAGGTGGTTATTGGTAGTACCCACACACCCACATACCGGCAGAGATATATTTTAGGCGAGTCCATCGCCGTTACTCAAGCACGACTATACATACGCCTTTGAATTTCTTCTCAGACGTATGCAGGTTTCCCTCGATGTTTTCCTTCATCGTAAAGCTTGTGGTGTGACTAATCACTGTACTTAAGTTCAGAAAAACTCATTCGCGAACCGCGAATTCACCGCGAATTCACCGCGATTCGAACGGGATCTTTGTGTCGCTGGCAACTAAGCGGTAAGCGGTTACCGCCGCCTATGGACGCTTGCAACACCAGGGGTATCACTCGCGCGTTGCCGACCCTGCAGGAATCTTTTCACACCCTTCTTGAAGAACTCCATGCTGCACTCTCCAGGGAAAACCTCAACGGGGAGCTCATTCCACAGCCCGAGCGTTCGCGGAAGGAAACTCCTTTGGAAGCGCACAGTGCGAGACTTTTGTGGTTCCAAGGTATGGGGATGAATTCCCCGTCGATGGCGAGAGGTGCGATGGTGGAAGTGGGCATCATTTCGAACAATTCTTCAGAACGCTCCCCGTTATACAAACGGTAGAACACACACAGGGAGGCAAAGTCTCTCCTAGTGGTGCGTTGGTAGTAGGTTTACAAATTGTCGTGTGTGTCACAGGAGCAGACGGCCCCAAGCCTGGAGCCGTCGGCCCCGCGCCCGGGGGTTATCAAGTACGAGTGCCCGGAGCAGGCCTACCACCATGACAACATGCATTTGCACAACCGTGAGTTCAATGACCTTTTTTTTTTTAATAAAAACATAAGTTAACAGCCTTGAGCCAAAACACTTGCATTTTACATATTTACATTTATAGATTTATACTCGAATACTTATATAATTATACTCGAAGAAAAATAAAAATTTAACATCCAATAAACGTATGTACTATTAAAATAATTTTTTATTTTTACTCGCCATCTGTCACGTTGGCACCTAATATACCTCTGGCGGAAAGTGGGTGTGTGGATATTACCTATACACCTCTGCCTACCCCTTCGGGGACCCATTAATGGGAAGGCGTGAGGATATATTATTATTATATTTTTTTTTTTTTTTTTTTAAATAGTACATAATTTTACAAGGGCGATCATGGAAGATATCCAGATATCAAAAGGTATCATTTTTTAATCTTCACAATTTCTGGGGGGAGGGCTGGGTTATGTATTTACTGAATTAAATGTTCCTCCTCGGTGTTGGCGGAAGGTGGTTGATTTGTTCACAAATTGTGAGTCCGTCGCTGTTTCTCAAGTACGACCAACTTGCCTGCAGCCACAATGGCGTGGTATCATCATAATAAATGATGAACATCCCACCGATGGCCGAGAGAGGTGCGATGATGCACAACACAATTTTACGACCGTCTGGTCTAGTGGCCAGAGCTCCTGACTGCGAAACTTGAAGTCGCCGGTTCGATTCACGCTAAGGGCAGATATCTGTGTGATCAACACAAGTATTTGTACCTTAGTCTTGGATGTCCTATGTATTTGTGTATATATCTATCTATATAAGTAAATATATCGTTGTCTAGTTACCATGACACAAGCTTTGCTTAATTTGGGACTAGGTCAATTTGTGTGGAATTGTACCAAGGTATTGTTTGTTGATTTTATCATGTATCTGTCCCACCAGCGGAGTTCCCCGCCCGCCCTCAGCTGGCGCCGCCCCTCGCCACGCTGCCGCCCGCCCTGGCGCACCCCGCGCCGCACTCAAGCCACGATCTACTGCAGGTAATGCTCGCTTACAGTCCACAATAGCAGTTGCCCGACTGGGGCAGTACCTCCACCTTACAGAAGGTCGCACACAAATGGCACTGCTCCTGGATACGTTGGGTTGATGCTGCTCGCGTCCGTAAACACCCTCGATACCTCACACGTGATCCCCGGGTGGTGCTAACGAGCAGCTGGAGAGAGGTAGGCCACAACGGATCTCCCGTCCACAATAGCAGTTGCCCGACTGGGACAGTACCTCCACCTTACAGAAGGTCGCACACAAATGGCACTGCTCCTGGATACGTTGGGTTGATGCTGCTCGCGTCCGTAAACACCCTCGATACCTCACACGTGATCCCTGGGTGGTACTAACGAGCAGCTGGAGAAAGGTAGGCCACAACGGATCTCCCGTCCACAATAGCAGTTGCCCGACTGGGGCAG
Organism: Drepana arcuata; assembly: GCA_016069955.1. NCBI lineage: Eukaryota > Metazoa > Arthropoda > Insecta > Lepidoptera > Drepanidae > Drepana > Drepana arcuata. The sequence goes on along the minus strand of JACCPG010000460.1, from coordinate 20,321 downwards.
TACCTCCACCTTACAGAAGGTCGCACACAAATGGCACTGCTCCTGGATACGTTGGGTTGATGCTGCTCGCGTCCGTAAACACCCTCGGTACCTCACACGTGATCCCCGGGTGGTGCTAACGAGCAGCTGGAGAGAGGTAGGCCACAACGGATCTCCCGTCCACAATAGCAGTTGCCCGACTGGGGCAGTACCTCCACCTTACAGAAGGTCGCACACAAATGGCACTGCTCCTGGACAGCAAGGAATGGTTGTGCCAGCACAGTAATTCCTTTAGGGATACACGTTTAATCACCTGATGCCATGAGGCTAACATAGTTTAGCCTCCTATCTTCCTGGAGGAATTAAGGAGTATGAAACTTCCACATCTCCTCTAAAACGTGTCAAGGTGTTCTCTCAATATTTTCCGTAATATAAGTACCTATGTATTACATATAATTTGTGTGGCAATAATGAATGGAATGTCCCCCCAGACTGGTATGGCGAGTCCCCCGGGAAGGTACCCCTACGTGGGCGCGGAGAGAGTGCGCCACAACCACACGTACAGCGCAGCTGGACCTCAACCCGAGCACCGACCAGCCGCTACCAGAGACAAGAGAGGTGAGAACCCTCACACAAAGCCAACATAAAATGGGTGTGTGGGTATTACCTATACACCTCTGCCTACCCCTTCGGGGACCCTTGTGGGAAGGCGTGAGGATAAATAATATTGTGGACATCTCACACAAAGCCAACTGACCCTAAACTAGGCAGAGCCTGTACTATAGGCATCGGCGACTGATATACACACTTATATAGATGCTAATATACAATAATATTGTGGACATCTCACACAAAGCCAACTGACCCTAAACTAGGCAGAGCCTGTACTATAGGTATCGGCGACTGATATACACACTTATATAGATGTAACACAATAATATTGTGGACATCTCACACAAAGCCAACTGACCCTAAACTAGGCAGAGCCTGCTATAGGCATCGGCGACTGATATACACACTATATAGATGTTAATGCAATAATATTGTGGACATCTCACACAAAGCCAACTGACCCTAAACTACCTTCCTATAAAACCTTCTAATTGGGTACACGTGCTGTGTACAGTTCGCCGACTGACGGATGGAAGTATGTCCGACGGAGGGTCGTCGGCCACCAGCAGCGGACACCTGTCAAGGGACGAGAAGAGGGCCAAAGCTTTGGGTAATAATAATAATACTAAATATACCTGGGAACTATTCCACACAAATTGACCTAGTCCCAAATTAAGCAAAGCTTGTGCTATGGTAACTAGACAACGATATAATTACTTATATAAAGATAGATATATACATAAATACATAGGACATCCAAGACTAAGGTACAAATACTCGTGTTCATCACACAAATATCTTCCCTCAGCGGGATTCGAACCCGCGACCTCAAGTTTTGTAGTTAGGAGCTAACTACTAGACCTGTAGTGCACGGTTCGGGTTGGTCGCTTCCATGGAGAAGAACCGGCAAGAAACTCCATGGTTACTCTTTTCAAATCGTTAGGTATACAACAATATTATTATGTTACAGCATTATTACTTAAGTATGGGGGAACGGCGTAGGCCCGATAATAGGTGTTGCTTGCCATATAAAAAACGCTTAAAACAAGATTAAGATAACAGTTACAAGTGATTAGTCACACCACGAGCTTTACGGTGAAGGAAACATCGAGAGGAAACCTGCATACGTCTGAGAAGACATTCAATGAGTAACTGTCACGTTGGCACCTAATATACTTCTGGCGAAAAGTGGGTGTGTGGGTATTACCTATACACCTCTGCCTACCCCTTCGGGGACCCTCGTGGGAAGGCGTGAGAATATTATTATTATTATTATTACTAGTAAGCAATGCTGCCAGTTTTTTTGGCATAATTATAATTTTCCTTCGTTTTAGGTATTCCACTCGAAGTACACGACATAATAAACCTTCCGATGGACGAATTCAACGAGAGGCTCTCCAAACACGACCTCAGCGAAGCGCAGCTATCCTTGATACGGGATATACGCAGGAGAGGAAAGAACAAGGTTGGTACTTGAATACAGACCTACATACATATCATCACGCCGAGTCCCTCACGCTAGGCAGAGAGAGTAGAGCGCCAGTTCTCTCTAGACTTACAGACCTACACACATATCATCACGCCGAGTCCCTCACGCTAGTCAGAGAGAGTAGAGCGCCAGTTCTCTCTAGACTCACAGACCTACATACATATCATCACGCCGAGTCCCTCACGCTAGGCAGAGAGAGTAGAGCGCCAGTTCTCTCTAGACTTACAGACCTACATACATACCATCACGCCGAGTGCCTCACGCTAGGCAGAGAGAGTAGAGCGCCAGTTCTCTCTAGACTTACAGACCTACATACATATCATCACACCGAGTCCCTCACGTTAGGCAGAGAGAGTAGAGCGCCAGTTCTCTCTAGACTTACAGACCTACATACATATCATCACGCCGAGTCTCTCACGCTAGGCAGAGAGAGTAGAGCGCCAGTCCTCTCTAGACTTACAGACCTACATACATATCATCACGCCGAGTCCCTCACGCTAGGCAGAGAGAGTAGAGCGCCAGTCCTCTCTAGACTTACAGACCTACATACATATCATCACGCCGAGCCCCTCACGCTAGGCAGAGAGAGTAGAGCGCCAGTCCTCTCTAGACTTACAGACCTACATACATATCATCACGCCGAGTCCCTCACGCTAGTCAGAGAGAGTAGAGCGCCAGTTCTCTCTAGACTCACAGACCTACATACATATCATCACGCCGAGTCCCTCACGCTAGGCAGAGAGAGTAGAGCGCCAGTTCTCTCTAGACTCACAGACCTACATCCGTCTAATGTAGCTATCCCCCATTCCTCTCCCCAGGTGGCGGCCCAGAACTGCCGCAAGCGTAAACTGGACCAGATCACTTCCCTAGCGGATGAGGTCCGCACAGTGAGAGATCGCAAGCAGAGGACACAACGGGACCACCATACGCTACAGGCTGACAGGCAGAGGGTTAAGGAGAGTTTCGCGGCCCTCTACCGACACGTGTTCCAGGTTGGTCTTTTTTTTAAGCTTGTCGAATGATGTTCGGTATCGAGCAAGCGAAGTATTGGCGATAGAGGAAGCCATACTGAGCTGAAGAGGCAGTGGGCCGGCCATATCTCGCGAAGAACCGACAACCGCTGGGGTAAACGTGTTCTTGAGTGGAGACCTCGACTCAGCAAACGTAGTGTAGGACGCCCTCCTACCAGGTGGATTACGACCTGGGAAGGACTGCTGGCAGATGCTGGATGCGGCAAGCTGAAGACAGGGCGCTATGGCGTTCATTAGGGGAGGCCTATGTCCAGCAGTGGACTAGTGTGGACTGATGATGAATAGCCATATTGACGAACTATGGGCCGATTAATCCATTTTTAAACTATAATAATAATAATATCCTCACGCCTTCCCACAAGGGTCCCCGAAGGGGTAGGCAGAGGTGTATAGGTAATACCCACACACCCACTTTCCGCCAGAGGTATATTAGGTGCCAACATGACAGATGGCGAGTCCATCGCCGTTGCTCAAGCACGACTATACATACGCCTTTGAATGTCTTCTCAGACGTATGCAGGTTTCCTCTCGATGTTTTCCTTCACCGTAAAGCTTGTGGTGTGGTAAACTGTATTTACGTACAGAAAACTCATTGATACAGCCGGGATTCGAACTTGCGATACTAAAGTTTCGCTAGACCAGACGGCCGTCAGGTAGATCTATAGATTAATTGATTTTATTCGCCTTATTTCAGAACTTACGCGATGCGGAAGGAAGGCCTCTATCCTCGAGCCAGTACTCACTGCAGCAGGCAGCTGATGGCAACGTGGTGCTGGTCCCCAAGATGCCACAACACTCAGGTGAAGACTCGCCACACTGCACTGGCCACTATCACACATGACAACGTCACCTCCAAAAAATCCATGCTTAACACCTTTGAGGGAATTCTCATAAAATATTAAAGTTATTTACTTAGTTTTTCCGTATAATATAATAATATTAAAGCAGTTTTTTATGAGAAATAATCTCAAGATTTGTCAATCTAATTTGTATTCTAATTTAAAAAATAACCAACGCCCACCATAGAGCGTTAGCATGCGCACACAGATTTTAACCACGATTTAAGGTGACCGTTTAACGCGTCTCTTTATTTCCAGACCACCCAATGAACCGCACGTCCGAGGACGATATGGACCGCAAAACCAAGAACTTCGACCAGTGACACCACCACAACGGCCATTATTCAATATGGTAGCACAGACAGACACACGAACAAACATACAATATAAGATTTGTACATTTTATGAGCCAAGACAGCACCGGTTTTTATTTATATTTTTTCGGTAAATGACGGTTTTGTTCCGTGTTATTTCGATAAATGTCGGTTTTATTCCGTGCTATTTCGTTAAAAACTGGTTATTTTAAATTTTATTCAACAGCACAATCGCTATGCTAATTTGTCAGTGAGTGTATTAATTGCAACTCGTATAAGAATTTTTCACGGTAGCTCTAAAACGCTAGTTAGAAGGTGTGCGTCACAAACTGATGAAATTTTAGGTGGGATTTTAAGTCTTAAGTTATTCCTTTCTGTAAGGGAAAATAAACTTTAAACGATGTACATTAAGTCCAAATTCCACTTGAACTGATATATTTTAAAGGCGATATTTGCTCCATACACGCATCTGTATAACCTAAGGTGTTGAAATTGCCGACTACGTTAAGAATGCTGGCCACCCATCCGGTTCTTGCCCGCGTTTAACGTAGTCGGGGGGAAATGTGATAGATTAATTCCATTTTTAATTTAGTATTTCACAATAGTACTGCTTAATTAACAAAGCTAACGACTGATCGAGCGAAACAGCGCCGCTTGCGAGCGATATTCGCTTAGAGAGCGCTCTTTTTGTTTTAAATTTAAATCTCGGTATAATTTTATACTTAGATTTATTGTTAAGAATATAGTATTCATGAATTAAAATACAAACATATTTGTCTATGGTAGTACGGCGGTAGAAGGTGTGTGTTGATCACTGCACTGTGTTGATCACTGCGCTGTGTTGATCACTGCACTGTGTTGATCACTGCACTGTGTTGATCACTGCACTGTGTTGATCACTGCGCTGTGTTGATCACTGCACTGTGTTGATCACTGCACTGTGTTGATCACTGCACTGTGTTGATCACTGCACTGTGTTGATCACTGCGCTGTGTTGATCACTGCACTGTGTTGATCACTGCACTGTGTTGATCACTGCACTGTGTTGATCACTGCGCTGTGTTGATCACTGCACTGTGTTGATCACTGCACTGTGTTGATCACTGCACTGTGTTGATCACTGCGCTGTGTTGATCACTGCAATGTGTTGATCACTGCACTGTGTTGATCACTGCACTGTGTTGATCACTGCGCTGTGTTGATCACTGCACTGTGTTGATCACTGCACTGTGTTGATCACTGCACTGTGTTGATCACTGCACTGTGTTGATCACTGCACTGTGTTGATCATTGCGCTGTGTTGATCACTGCACTGTGTTGATCACTGCACTGTGTTGATCACTGCACTGTGTTGATCACTGCGCTGTGTTGATCACTGCGCTGTGTTGATCACTGCACTGTGTTGATCACTGCACTGTGTTGATCACTGCACTGTGTTGATCACTGCACTGTGTTGATCACTGCGCTGTGTTGATCACTGCACTGTGTTGATCACTGCACTGTGTTGATCACTGCACTGTGTTGATCACAGCGCTGTGTTGATCATTTTACTGTATGCAGCTCTTCACACTGCAGTCTGATTCCTATCATTCTGATTATTGGTCACTAACCACTGTCTGAAATAAATATTGCCATAAATAAGTATTTACTCTATAAATTGTATTCTTAACAAAAATAACACCTGTACGGCATAGGACAGTTGCAATATTAAAAAATTCTCTTTTTTTAATTTAAAACTAATTAATTTATATAAATGTAAATTTAAGTTAGTCTATACGCCCTTTAAGATGTCAGAACAAAAAATAATTTACATAGAAAAAATATGTATAGTTGAGAAAAGTACAAAATTTATTATTAATGTTGCGTGTAGAAAAACAAACTTATTGATAATTATATGAAATTCTCTATCATTATTATTATTATTACCTTCGTTTGGAAAAATAATCGTGTTATGAACTTTATCTTAATATATATAAATTACGTGTCACGTTGTTTGTCCGCGATGGACTCCTAAACTACTTAACCGATTACAATCAAATTTACACACCGTGTGCAGTTTGATCCAACTTGAAAGATAGGATAGCTTACATCACAATTGGACCAGATAGGTGGCGCTGCGATCGTGTTTCAGGAAGTTTTACTATTTCACTCGGGCGAAGCTGGGCGGGACAGCTAGTATTAAATAGATATTTATATACAAACCAATGAATTAGAGAGGGAATGGCGACCGTGGTGGCCGAGTGGTTCGAGTAGTTGCCTGCGAAACAAAAGCAAGTTCGAATCCCAACTGTACCAAAGTTTTTCTAAACTTAAGTACAGTGATTAGTCGGCCACGAGCTTTACGGTAAAGGGAAATGCATACCTTTGAGAAGCCATCTGTCATGTTGCCACGTTGACTGTTCGTAAAGGATTTATCTTTACCATTAAAATTATTTATTTTTCTACACGCAATAAAAGATAATGAAATATAAATAAAGATAGTATTTTTAAACTTATCGTAGGTTTGAGGAAAAATCACATTGCGTTCTTACATACTTGATATTTTTTTGTTAAAAACGATATTGGGACATAGTGCAGAGATGCAGAGAATGAGTTAATGTGGGTGTGTGGGTACTACCTGCTCACCTCTGCCTACCCCTTCGGGGACCCTTGGGGTAGGCTTAAAGATGTATAGTTTTGCAAACAATAGCGATTCGCACAGTTAATAAAATGTCGAGTCGATAAAGTTACCTAATTAAAAAAAACCGCTCTTCCTGCCTTCCCTAATAGATTATCTTTTCTAGTAAGCAAATTGTCTGCCAGTAACCTAAGCTACTCAAATACCAACCTTACTTTGCTAAAATCATGGTGCATATTACAATATAGCTTTCGTAATGAGACATATTTATTTGTTAAGGGATTTGAATAAGTGAAGCATTTGAAATTAAGTATTTTGTTTAAGGCGTACACACACGTCTGACGTCCGATGCGTTGCGTGTGGCTAGCGAGTATAAGTTTACGAACATTAGACGAGAAGGCTGTGGGTAACTATTTATTTTTGCAAAAATCAACCTTAACACTAGTGTTTAGAGTCGAAAATGACTAATGGCGTTTTGTAGTGTCGATACATCGGTATTGTACAAACATATATTTTGTATTTCTTTTTTTATATATATATTTTAATATGTGTAGAAACAGCGATGGACACATCTGCCCAACCCTTCAGGGAAGAAAGAATATATACAATTAATAATAATATTTAAATAAATTATAATTTATCTGAATAACTACCATAAAGCCATTGGTTAAGTGCGAAAAACTAGCTAATCTATTTAAAAAAATCTTTCGTTACTTAAAAATGTTTTTCTGATTATTTCAGTTCCGTTAAAATAATTATTATTATTATTTATGTAACAAGTGTATTTATGTAAAAAGCGCTTTTGCGGTTAACATCAGAACTCTCGTTATAGTGTGTAAATAGAGAAAGTTTGACGGTTTGTGTCAAAAGTGCTTGTCAAAGAATTTGACGTTTTGTGTCAAAATTTATGGCGGTCTGTCAAATTCTTTTCAAATTGTTTCAACCATCTGCTGATGCTATCTGAGCGGTGATTCTACAAGACAGGTATTGTCAGTCGGGGTAGGCAGAGTGTAGAGCGCTAGTTCCCTAGACGCAGACCGCTCGCTTCGTCCACATTCATCAATCTTCATACATGCTATGATACGACGTATGTATAAGTGTCTCGGGTGTCAGTAGGGTTTACCTAAAAAAAATGTTTTTCCCTTAATCCTTGGAGATTCTGATGTTAATAGAAATCTTGTAAATAGCCTCATTTTACTTTTTAATAGTGTTTAATAAGATATTATATACGCACGTAAGTCCTGGAAACTGTTGTAAAGTATCAATTAATATTTAAGGTTTGATTTTATACTTAAACAGATGTAGGTGTTAACTTAAGTCTTAATAAAAAAAATGATAAATATCAAACGTTGTTTATTCTACTCGTACTCATTAGTCTCATGCCAGCTGCTGTGCTATGAAATGTATAGTGTTACGCGCCGCTATCTTTGTCGGGAGTATTCGGGAGCAGTCGGAGCCGCTCGGGCGCCAAAATGGCGGCATGAGTCATCACGCGACTCGATACTCGACCACGACAGAGGAATAACATCTGCGATTCTGTTTTATATTGGGATATTATTATATATATATCCTCACGCCTTCCCACAAGGGTCCCCGAAGGGGTAGGCAGAGGTGTATAGGTAATACCCACACACCCACTTCCCGCCAGAGGTATATTAAGTGCCAACGTGACAGATGGAGAGTACATCGCCGTTACTCAAGCACGACTATACATACGCCTTCTCAGACGTATGCAGGTTTCATCTCGATGTTTTCCTTCACCGTAAAGCTCGAGGTGTGACTAATCTAAGAGAGTTTTATAAATAAAAGTAATGGAACGTCTGAAGAGTTTTATGCTTTACAATAGATTTATTAAGGAACAGAAAAACAAATTTACAAATAAATGCTCTAATGCCGTATACAACGGTATCGCAGACATTAACACTCATCTCTAGAAAGAGGTGTTATAGAGTTCCTAGTTGACACCATTAAAGGGAACATTTGATTAAACAAGGATCGGTATTGAATTAAGGCATGATAATGCGTGTGAGTGTGTATGTGTATGGGTGTGGTTGAGGTGAAGATTTTGTGAAACTTAAGAGTATAAAATATTAAGGGATTACGTTGTAATGTTTTGTGTGAGATTGGAGTTAAGTATAAAAATATTTTTTTTAGCTATAATTTTTTTAACTGTAAGCTTCTATAGTCGCACGTTTAACGGCTTTAAACAAACTATGGAGAGATGCTAACTTCCCACCACAGTGGTCTCCCTAGGGGTAGGCAGAGGTGACAACCCCTCTCTCAGCCGCAGACATGAGTGGTATTCTTCAAAAGGTAAAATCAAATAACGAAATTCTAATAATACTTTTATTGCGTAATAAAAATGTTTAATCTTATTTCCAAAGACAATAATTATCGTGATTAAATGCATAATGTTACAATCTTATAAAGACATCTTACTAATAATATTTTTATTATTATTATTATAAATGTGAAAGTTTGTAAGTTTGGATGTTTACGGTACTTTCACGGCAAAATGGCTGAACCGATTTGGCTGAAAGTTGAAATCTTGATGGCTTATACCTAAGAATATGACAAACTTCTAATATTATAAAGTACTTATGATGAGAGCCGTGGTGGCCGAGTGGTTCGAGCAGTTGCCTGCGACGCAAAGGTCGCAAGTTCGAATCCAGACTGTACCAATGAGTTTTTCTGAACTTAAGTACAGTGATTAGTCACACCACGAGCTTTACGGTGAAGGAAAACATCGTGTGGAAACCTGTATACGTCTGAGAAGAAATTCAAAGGCGTATGTATAGTCGTGCTTGAACAACGGCGATGGACTCGCCATCTGTCACGTTGGAACCTAATATACCTCTGGCGGAAAGTGGGTGTGTGGGTATTACCTATACACCTCTGCCTACCCCTTCGGGGACCCTTGTGGGAAGGCGTGAGGATATATTATATTTTTTTTACTTATGATGCTCTTTCACGGCATAGCGGGTAAACTGATTCTGGCAGTAAAATACGTAAGCTACTTTTTCGAACTCCACGCAGGCGAAGCCGCATGCATTAGCTAGTCTTTTATATGTAAGTCATCTTATATATACGGGGCGTGTCACTCGGACAAAAATATTAAACGAAATTTTCTAGACAAAAATAACCCTCAGAGAATTCTATGTATCATGATGGTCGGTTAAAACATGCTTACATCTATACATATAAATACAATTGGAGTGTTTGTTTGTAATATTAAAATAACCGCTTTTTACTAAATGCATATGGATGTATACACGGTACATATAGCAAAAAAAAATTATTACATTTTTATCCGTACCTATTTTGTATTTTTTTGTCTGTCTGCTAGTTCCTCAACACACCCACTCTCCGATAAAGATATATTTGCCAACGTGACAGATGGCGAGTCCATCGCCGTTACTCAAGCACGACTACACATACGCTTACAGCTACATTAGGAAGTAGCAGTTTTACCTAACAATAAAACTCATATATCAACGCGATATTGGTGCCTACCTTGTTGTATGGCAGCGAATCCTGGGTATGTCAGAGGAAGTATGAAAATAGCTTGAATGCGCGGAGTAACGATATTAGATCGAATCCGCAATGAAGAGATTCGCAAATCAACTGGCGTGAATGAGGGCGTGATTGTAAAGATGAAGAAAGGCATGTTACGTTGGTTTGGACACATAGAAAGGATGAGTGAAGAAAGATTGACGAAACAGATATACAAAGCAAAAGTGTGTGCAAGAAGAGGCAGAGGAAGGCCACGTTCCAACTACCTGGATCAAATAGATCGGACGCTCAAGGACGGGAACGTTAAGAGTACTCGAAACCGACGAGCATGTATGAAGAGACTGATGAATGTGGACGAAGCGAAAGAGGTATGTAAGTCTAGAGAGAACTGGCGCTCTATGGCTCCCTGCCTTCCCCGTTAGGGACTCTGCGTGATGATATGTATGTATGTATATAAAAAGTCAGAGAATTTCTCCGTTAAATATAGTTTAATTTTGAATGTTGGGAGTATCTATTTAGTTTTTGCTTAAAATAATTAACTTTTAAGCATTCCAGAATGCATAGAATATTTCTTTCTAATATTCTAAAAAGAAACTTTGTGAACACTATTAATATCCTACTAATATTATAAATGTGAAAGTTTGTAAGTTTGTATGATTGCGGTTCTTTCACGGCCAAACGGTTAAACCGATTTGGCTGAAAGTTGAAATCGTGATGGCTTATACCTAGGAATAGGACATAGGCTACGTTTTGTTTTTTTTTTTAATCCCGAAAATTTTATGTTCTAATATTATAAAGTATGATGCTCTTTCACGGCATAGCGGCTGAACCGATTCTAGCAGGAAAATACATGAGCTACTTTTTCGAACTCCACGCGGGCGAAGCCGCTAGTACATATATAATAAATAGTCAAAACTTAATAAAATGCAATGCATTACTTCAAATAACTCCGTTAGCAAAAAGTTTGCATAATGACTGCGTGCGTAATAGTGCAGAATATCAGACATAGCAAATTGCTTATGCCGTCGTTCACCTCAAGCTCAACAAACCTCGGCCGAGCACTGTATACATATTATAACCTTTGGATTTCGGAATAACGAACATTCGTCCAGTTTCAGATTACAAATGTTGCAAACGATTTAACAAAACAGTCCGATGACCCACAATTACTATTTTATTAAGATTCGTCGTCAAAGGGAAATCAAATTTAAGGGCCGACTTGGCGGGCGCTTGGTGTTAAGATTGTCTGCATACGTTCATCCTTGAAGGTGAAAGTCGTGTACCAATCGGGCACTAAACCGAACACGGTAGGAACTGTACTTCAAAAAATGTTGAATTTGACTTACTTGACCGGCAAGGCGCTCCATTACCTTAATCTTTTAACCTCCTTTCTCGACCGCTGCCGCTTAAGGTTTTTCTGAGGCGGCGGTGGTGGTGACTCCTCGATCGAGTCACACAATCACGCACATCAAAACCATTTTCGATATTAGCACGGTAAACTTTTACGAGATAAAAGCTTTTTTTTTTATTCACGCATAAATTGTATAACATCGAAACTACAATTTCTTTATAAAAAGGTATAAAATATCGCGAACACTAACAACGTTATAATAATTGTTTAAAGCACGAAAATCAAGACACCAATGAAGGTAGCTCTAACGAGGGTAACCTGGTGAACGAGGCGGGCGGAAGTTGCCTGATTTTTGCCTAGAACATGACTAAAATAAGGCGGAAACGGAAGAGAGAAGACACCTCTCAATATTGTTTACAAGGCCTCGAATAACGGCGGTAGAACTAAATATAAGATTTTTTTAATTATCCTTATTCAATTGGCATCTGGTAGGTGCGAACTATGACCATCTAACTCCAGACCTCGCGTTTGAAAAACTTCGCAGAGCCAAAAAGCACTTTCCAACATTATTACTGTCACAATACTTGATTTGATGTTTCGTATTACTTTAGTTCATGTCATGTTTCACTAGATGGCGCTGTACGTTTTTAAAGCAAGTTATGACTGCGTTCGTTACGTCTAGTTTAAATACTTTGGTTTTGTGTTTAGTGTGACGACTTGCATAGTATCTCGCTACATAGAAATTTGAATATAAATATGGTGAAATAAATTAAATAATACAAATCTTACTCTTTCTTACATAATTTTATAATAATAATCTTTATTCTTTCCTTTCCATAAATAGTATAAAATTAAGTATTCCGATGTCTGTAATGCCTGTTCGCTTGGACCTTGAAATCTATTCAACGGATTTCAATGCAGTTTTCAGCAATAGATAGTGATTCAAGAAGGTTTATATATATATAGAGCCGTGGTGGCAGAGTGGTTCGAGCAGTTGCCAGCGACGCAAAGGTCGCAAGTTCGAATCCCGACTTTAACAATGAGTTTTTCTGAACTTAAGTACAGTGATTAGTCACACCACGAGCTTTACGGTGAAGGAAAACATCGAGAGGAAACCTGCATACTGCATCTGAGAAGAAATTCAAAGGCGTATGTATAGTCGTGCTTGAGTAACGGCGATGGACTCGCCATCTGTCACGTTGGCACCCAATATACCTCTGGCGGAAAGTGGAAGTGGAGGTGTATTACCTATACACCTCTGCCTAGCCCTTCGGGGACCCTTGTGGGAAGGCGTGAGGATACTTATTTATATTAACATTATGATAACACACAGCAACCATTTTTATCTTGTATATATTATTAGTTACATTGCACCCGGGCGAAGCCGGGGCGGGTCGCTAGTTCTATTTCTAATCAACTTCATGCCATCCCACACACAAGGCTCCCCGAAAGGATCCGAGTTTAATTGTCTTAACCTATACATATATATTTAAGTGTTGGTATGAACGCGTTAATATCGGGAAATGGGGAAAGCTATAGTTTATACGTCATATTGCTTTGAACAATAGGAGCGAAGCATTTTTTTTTTTACAACAAGAGTGGCAAACAAGCATACGGCCCACCTGATGGGAAACGGTTACCGTAGCCTATTTACACTCACGATATTAAAGTATCACTTGCGCGTTGCCACTCTGTGTTCGGAGAGTTATACTGTGTTGGCCGCACAATGGGACTAATCCCTCTGCTGCCAACACAATATAACAATCCTCCCCCTCCCCAAGGAGCTCATTACCGGAAACCTTATTCACCACGTAGGAACACAACACAATAAATAGTGTTATTTGTCTACGGCCTTCTATAAGGTGGAGGTCCTGCCCCAGTCGGGCAGCTACAAATTCGAACGGGAAACCCGTTATGCCCTACCTCTCTTAATATTATCGTCGAAAAACGCTGCAAAAACGAGGCAACTTTATATGACGCCTTCCTATTGGTCAAAGCAATATACGTGATATTGCGTTAACCAATAGGAGCGAAGTATCTTTGAAAAATTTAGCAAAAACGAGGCAACTTTATACTACGCGGAGATATTAAATACAGCTATAAATAATTTCTCGGTTGGAATACACATGTATGAATATACATTATTTTTCTTTCTCTCTCTCTCTCTTTGTTTAGTTGTGATGGTGTGCCGCGGGTGGTGGGAAGCATCGCACGTGTTCGACCCCGGCACGTTCGTCGTCGGCCGCTAGATGGCGCGCTAGCACCGAGAAGATCTGCGAGTTGAGCACCTGGAAGCGACGGATGCGGTCCACCATCCGCTTCAGAGGCTGGGGAAAAATCAAATATGATTTCAGATTTCGGAAGCCCTGTGATTCGAGTACAAAGATTGGCAAATTGGAATCCCGACTGTACCAATGAGTTTTTCTGAACTTAAGTACAGTGATTAGTCACACCACGAGCTTTACGGTGAAGGAAAACATCGAGAGGAAACCTACATATGTTTGGGAAGAAATTTAGTCGTGCTTGAGTAACGGCGACGGACTCGCCATCTTGGCACGGACGTTGGCACCTAATATACCTCTGGCGGAAAGTGGGTGTGTGGGTGCTACCTATACACCTCTGCCTACCCTTTCGGGGACCCTTATGGGAAGGCGTGAGTATATATTATTTATTACGCACGATGCCTTTCACCAGCTCATCCTTGCCATCCACCCGCTGAACCCTCAGGATATGGTAGCAGAAGTCCAGCGCTTCGAAGCGCCGCTGCTGACCCAGGAGTGCTATGATAGTGCAGCCAGCCCAGTGCAGACCTTCGCCGAAGAGTTCCCTGCAAAATCAAAAACAGCGCCATCTGTTGAGGAACGGCGGTAACTAGAACAATACTAGTTGTTATAACGTCATAACGTAGGTAAGTGTTTTAGCGCCACCTGGTGAGAAAATACGGAAGCTATACTGTCACGCCGTAGTCAAGAAATGTACCACTGTTTATTGAAAAAGCAACAGTATGTTAATATATATATATATATACATTTATATATACATTTATATATATATATATATATATATATAAATGTATATAACATACTGTTGCTTTTTCAATAAACAGTGGTACATTTCTTGACTACGGCGTGACAGTATAGCTTAAATGTATATATATATATATATACTAGTTGTCACGCCCAGCTTCGCTCGGGAAAAAAATTAAATTTCCTGAAATATGATCTTAGCGCCACCTATCGGGTCCAATTGTGAATCTAAACCATTCTCGAATCCACTAAAAGACACAGAAAATTTCATTAAAATCGGTCCAACTATTAAGGAGGAGCTCAGAGACAAACACACACCGAAAAAATATATACATATAAATATTGACGACCGTCTGTCTGGTCTAGTGGTTAGAGCTCCTGACTGCGAAACTTGAAGTCGCGGGATCGAATCCCGCTGAGGGCAGATATTTGTGTGATGAACACGAGTATTTGTACCTGAGTCTTGGATGTCCTGTGTATTTATGTATTTACCTATCTAAATAAGTAAATATATCGTTGTCTAGTTACTATAACACAAGCTTTGCTTAATTTGGGACTAGGTCAATTTGTGTGGAATTGTCCCAGGTATTTATTTATTTATTTATTAAATATAAAGTATTAACCATATTATGATTTCTCTAGTTGCATAACTATTCCAAATTTGATTAGACCAAACTAATCGATCACTAGTGAACGGTGACGTCAAGATTATTACAATTACAATAGTGACAAAGATTGAGAAAGGTATGCTGAGATGGTTTGGCCACGTCGAGAGAATGAATGAAGAACGATCGACGAAAAAAGTGTATAAGGCGAGTGTGAATGAAAGTGTTGGAAGGGGTAGACCTAGGCAGACGTTTCTAGACCAAATTAGGGACGTCTTGAAAAAAGGCCAGAGTCCCTAAACCGAAGAGCATGTATGAAGGGAATAATGAAAGTGGACGAAGCGAAAGAAGTATGTAAGGATCGTAGCAAGTGGAAAGAAGTGGTCTCTGCCTACCCCTACGGGAAAGAGTCGTGATTATATGTATGTATGTATTAAAGGTTCAAAAGCGTCTACTCACTCGACAGTGAACTGCGTCTCCCCAACAGGTATGCAGTACAGGAACTGGAGCGCGGACCACAGTCTGGAACACACACACGGTCATACATAAGCGCTTGAGTCACGGCGATGGACTCGCCATCTGTCACGTTGGCATCACAAATATATCTCCGGCGGAAAGTGGGTGTGTGGGTACTGCGTGCACTACCTTCACAGGTGTGTAAGTAGGGCGCGTTCCCAAAGGGGTAGGCAGAGGTTTGCCTGTCCCTTCGAGAACGCGTCGAGATAGTCATCATCATGTATGTGTGTGTGTGTGTGTGTGTGTGTGTGTGTGTGTGTGTGTGTGTGTGTGTGTGTGTGTGTGTGTGTGTATGTGTGTGTGTGCGTGCGTACGTCCTACACACTTCTGCTCACGTTTTCGGGAACGCGTGAAGATAGTTCTTTTTTCTCTATTTCTTTTCTCTCTTCACTTGGTTGCCTGGAAGAGATCGCTTTGCGATAAGGCCGCCTATTGTGCCTATTACATGTTATTCTCTGTCTTTCTGTCATCCTATTTGTTTGTATATATATGTGTGTGTGTGTACAATAAAGAATATTATTATTATTATAGTCATGCGATCATCATCGTACCAGTACCTGTATGTGTGCGCGTGTGTGTGTGTGTGTGTGTGTGTGTGTGTGTGTGTGTGTGTGTGTGTCTGTGTGTGTGTGTGTGTGTGTGTGTGCGTGTGTGTGTGTGTGTGTGTGTGTGTGTGTCTGTGTGTGTGTGTGTGTGTGTGTGTGTGTGTGTGTGTGTGTGTGTGTATGTGTGTGTGTGTGTGTGTGTGTGTGTGTGTGTGTGCGTGCGTACTTCCTACAAACTTCTGCTCACGCTTTCGGGAACGCGTGAAGATAGTCATGCGATCATCATGGTACTAGTAAGTGTGTGTGTGTGTGTGTGTGTGTGTGTGTGTGTGTGCGTGTACCTATGGAACTCAGTGGTGTCGTCCGTGTGCAGCGGCGCGTGGTGCGGGGGCGCAGGCCCGGCGGGCCACAGCGGCGCCCCGAGGCAGCCCCGCAGCCTGCGCAGCACGACCGCGAACAGCGACAGCCCGCAGCAGAGGCGCTCGCGCGTCAGCAGGTCGCCCTCGCGGGACAGCTGGCTTTGCTGCGCACACGCACACACATGATCTATCTATCTATCTACATATATAAAAATGCTATGTGGGTTTGTGTACGCTTCAAAAACTCGAAAAGTAGCATGATATATAATCCGCATCAAGGATTGTTTTTATCTATTTTTTGCATTAGTCGCATATCTACAGCGAAGCGTGGCAGGGTACAGCTAATAATCTAATTAAAAATAAAGTAAAATAAAACAGCTAATAATAATATAAGTAGCCTATATATATATATATATATATATATATATATATATATATAGGCTACTAGCTGTCCCGCCCAGCTTCGCCCGGTTGAAAAAGTTAAACTTCCTAAAACACGATCGCAGCGCCACCTATCGGGTCCAATTGTGATGTAAGCTATCCTATCTTTTAAGTTGGATCAAACTGCACACGGTGAACAAATTTGATTGAAATCGGTTAAGTAGTTTAGGAGTCCATCGCGGACAAACGTCTACGTGCCTCTACCAACCTCGTAGGCCTCTAACATTGGAAAGCTTTTTCCGCCATTAATTATTATTATTAGAGAACAATAGCAGCTGAGTGGTTCAAGGTAGTTGCCTGCGACACAAAGATCGCAAGTTCGAATGAGTTTTTTTTTAACTTAGGTACAGTGATTAGTCACACCACAAGCTTTACGGTGAAGGAAAACATCGAGAGGAAACCTGCATACGTCTGAGAAGAGATTCAAAGGCGTATGTATAGTCGTGCTTGAGTGACGGCGATGGACTCGCCATCTGTCACGTTGGCACCTAATATACCTCTGGCGGAAAGTGGGTGTGTGGGTATTACCTATACACCTCTGACTACACAAGACTGACTGTACAAGCTACTAACTCCACCAAAAGTATACGTTATACTGTAAATAAGGTTCAAATTCCGACTTACCTTGGCAGTGCCGTACTTGTCCACGTTCTGTACCAGCTGCAGCGCGGAGTACTTGGTCTCCAATCGCTTCAGCTTAGTCTCTGGTTTCTCTCCCTCTGAAACACATACATACATACATACATATCATCACGCCGAGTCCCTAACGAGATAGGCAGAGAGTAGAGCGCCAGTTCTCTCTAGCTTCGTCCATATTCATCAATCTCTCGTCGGTTTCGAGTACTCTCAACGTTCCCGTCCTTGAGAGTCCGATCTATTTGCTCTAGGTAGTTGGAACGTGGCCTTCCTCTGCCTCTTCTTGCACACACTTTTGCTTTGCATATCTGTTTCGTCAATCTTTCTTCACTCATCCTTTCTATATGTCTAAAAGATTCCTGCAGGGTCGGCAACGCGCGAACGATATCCCAAGAGGTGCAATCGTCCATACGCAATATGCTATATAGATAGTGCCATCCACGAAGACGCGCCCCACTATCCTCCCCTATAGTTTACAGTGTAAGTGTGCAACCTTCCACTAATGTGTGAGTATTGTCGGTACACACTGATTACCTATGAGTGCACACGCACACTACAGTTAATAGACTCGGGTCATACTGCCCTATACACCTCGACTAGGAATTGGTGGGGCGCGTCATCGTGGATGGCACTTTCTGTACAAATGTCATAATACCTGCAGCGAAAGGTCTCGGCAGGATGTTCTGGAAGGGCGCTGCGTGCAGTAAGTCTGTCACCTCTTCCTGACTGAGTGCCTGAAACGAATATGGGAGCTATTAATGCACTCATAGTAACACCATAATCTATAGGGAAGAATAGAGGGGGCGCGTCTTCGTGGACGGCGCTATCTATACCTGGTCTATAAGAACATGTATACAGGTAGCCTGTTCCTAAAAAATCGGTATATACGGTATAAAGTCTATTACAGTGCTAACTTCATTACACTAGGTACCTGTCCAATTACAGTGCTACCTTCACTATACTAGGTACCTGTCC
This sequence comes from Drepana arcuata, assembly GCA_016069955.1. Classification (NCBI taxonomy): domain Eukaryota; kingdom Metazoa; phylum Arthropoda; class Insecta; order Lepidoptera; family Drepanidae; genus Drepana; species Drepana arcuata. The sequence goes on along the minus strand of JACCPG010000460.1, from coordinate 1,473 downwards.
TATTACAGTGCTACCTTCACTATACTAGGTACCTGTCCTATTACAGTGCTACCTTCACTATACTAGGTACCTGTCCTATTACAGTGCTACCTTCACTATACTAGGTACCTGTCCAATTACAGTGCTACCTTCACTATACTAGGTACCTGTCCAATTACAGTGCTACCTTCACTATACTAGGTACCTGTCCTATTACAGTGCTACCTTCATTATACTAGGTACCTGTCCAATTACAGTGCTACCTTCTTTATACTAGGTACCTGTCCTATTACAGTGCTACCTTCACTATACTAGGTACCTGTCCTATTACAGTGTTACCTTCACTATACTAGGTACCTGTCCTATTACAGTGCTACCTTCTTTCACTATACTAGGCACTCCGTCCTATTACAGTTACCTTCTTCCACCTTTATACTAGGTACCTGTCCTATTACAGTGCTACCTTCACCATACTAGGTACCTGTCCTATTACAGTGCTACCTTCTCACTATACTAGGTAACCTGTCCCATTACAGTGCTACCTCACTATACTAGGTACCTGTCCTATTATTAGTGCTAATTTTCTTATACTAGGTACCTGTCCTATTACAGTGCTACCTTTCTCAATATACTAGGTAACCTGTCCTATTACAGTGCCAATTCTCTCACTATACTAGGTACCTGTCCACCACAGTGCTACCTTCATTACACTAGGTACCTGTCCTATTACAGTGCTACCTTCATTACACTAGATACCTGTCCTATTACAGTGCTACCTTCATTATACTAGGTACCTGTCCTATTACAGTGCTACCTTCATTATACTAGGTACCTGTCCTATTACAGTGCTACCTTCACTATACTAGGTACCTGTCCTATTACAGTGCTACCTTCATTATACTAGGTACCTGTCCAATTACAGTGCTACCTTCACTATACTAGGTACCTGTCCAATTACAGTGCTACCTTCACTATACTAGGTACCTGTCCTATTACAGTGCTACCTTCACTATACTAGGTACCTGTCCTATTACAGTGCTACCTTCACTATACTAGGTACCTGTCCTATTACAGTGCTACCTTCACTATACTAGGTACCTGTCCTATTACAGTGCTACCTTCACTATACTAGGTACCTGTCCTATTACAGTGCTACCTTCACTATACTAGGTACCTGTCCTATTACAGTGCTACCTTCACTATACTAGGTACCTGTCCTATTACAGTGCTACCTTCACTATACTAGGTACCTGTCCTATTACAGTGCTACCTTCTTTATACTAGGTACCTGTCCTATTACAGTGCTACCTTCATTATACTAGGTACCTGTCCAATTACAGTGCTACCTTCATTACACTAGGTACCTGTCCTATTACAGTGCTACCTTCACTATACTAGGTACCTGTCCTATTACAGTGCTACCTTCTTTATACTAGGTACCTGTCCTATTACAGTGCTACCTTCACTATACTAGGTACCTGTCCTATTACAGTG
>JACCPG010000459.1:58132-156431 GCA_016069955.1 Drepana arcuata | reverse complement strand
TTGCTTTGTATATCTGTTTCGTCAGTCTTTCTTCACTCATCCTTTCTATGTGTCCAAACCAACGTAACATGCCTTTCTTCATCTTTACAATCACGCCCTCATTCACGCCAGTTGATTTGCGAATCTCTTCATTGCGGATTCGATATAATATCGTTACGCCGCACATTTTTCGAAGAGATCGCATCTCGACTGCATTCAAGCTATTTTCGTACTTCCTCTGACATACCCAGGATTCGCTGCCATACAATAAGGTAGGTACCAATATCGCGTTGTGGACAGCAACTCGAGCATTCTTGCTCAGACTTTTACTGCCCATCAACGCCGACATGGCTCCATTCACCTTATTTCCGGCAGTTATCCTTCTTTCAAATTCAAATAATTTTAAGATATATAATAATGAATATCATATATCCTGACACCTCACAAGGTTCCTCGAAGAGGCAGGCGGTGTATAGGTAGTATCCGCATACCCACTCACCGCCAGAGTTATATTTTAGGTGCCAACCTGACAGATGGTGAGTCGTACGCCTTTAAGTTGCTTCTCATAAATTATCTTTGTGTCAATATTGCATTTAACTTATTATCGTACAGACTCGGTCTAGACCTAGAGTAATGTATATTTAATTTATACAAATTATATTTGTATTACAACTGTTCTAAGAATGCCTCTCGTTATAGAATTCACTAGTCACAAATAATAATAATTTACCTTTAAAACATTTAGTCAAAAATTTGACACCACGACCTTTAAGGTGAAGGAAAACACCAACATTTGTGAAGAAATTCAAAGACTTACTTTTTGTCGTGCTTTAGTAACGACTATTGTCTCGCCGTCTATCACGGTAACACCTAAAATGTATTTCTGCCGAAAGTGGGTGTGTGTGTACCATCACATGATGGTACACACACATGCATGCATATCTCATATCTCTGCATGATAATATGTGTGGACCCTTAAAACCGCCAACGTTTCAAGAATAAGATTTTTTAAACGTTTGTAGTGAATAATATGTAGTTTAATGGCATCTGATGTGAACGCATGAAAGTAACGTATTTAGACACAGCCCTTACAAACACTGGTAATGAATGTATGCAGAGCTGTAGTGTTTGATGTTCAAGTGATTCGGGTCACGAGGACCGCTATAAAGGGCCCTGTCTACACCAATTGGTGACTTGTTTACCCTTAATTTGCTTAATTTGCCGGAAAATACATGATTAGGCTTACATAGGCTGTGATAGTTTTTACTGTTTTGCGTTTGCCAGTTTAAACTATCTGTACGAATACCAGTCCCATAACGGTCCCCGAAGAGGTTGGCAGTGGTGTATAGTACTCACACTCCCACATTCCGGCAGAGATATATTTTAGGTGCTAACAGATGGCGAGTCCGTCGCCGTTACTCAAGGACGACTATACAAACATCCATCATTATATAATAATAGTAATAATTTATTTTCCAAATCGTTTTTACAAGTTACAATTTAACTGACCCCCAGACTAGGCAAAGCCTGTTCCGTGGGGGAAAGCATTAGAATTAAACAATATACGTTAAACCAGGCTTACAGGTGGTCATTCAATATTTAAATGTGTTGTACGTATATTATTCCGACCAATGCTAGTCCGTTCTATAATAAAATTATTGTCGTCAGCAAAAGGTATAATTAAATCCACCCTTCAAAAATTACTCATTGAAATCGAGTTAATGCGAATTGCTTGCGACTAAGAGTACCAATCCCAATATAGAGAAAGAACGTACCTAACTTTTATATGTTAATAAGTCATCGACATTTTTAGAAGTAGTTGCCTGTACACAAAGGTCGCAAGTTCGATTCCCGATTGTACCAATGAGTTATTCTGAACTTAAGTACAGTGATTAGTCACACCACGAGCTTTACGGTGAAGGAAAACATCGAGGAAACCTGCATACGTTTGTGAAGAAATTCATCGACGTATGTATTGTCGTGCTTGAGTAACGGAGACGAACTCGCCATCTGTCACGTTGGCACTTATCTGGGGAAAAGTTGGTGTCTGGGTAATACGTACGCACTTCTGCCCCTTTGCGTACTCTTCTGGGAAGGCGTGAATAGAAGATATAATTAGTTTAGCTGCAGAAGCTGCTGAAGCTAGTGAAGCTGCACTTACTAAACAATACATAAATGTATCAGTAATATCTATAACTCTCAGTCTAGTTAAGGTTTAGTTCGTTTATTATTTTGTGAACCGTATTAGTTCATCAACCAGAAGCAGGGGCTTTGAACGCAAAAACACTTAAAGAGATATCAATCATCAGATTTATTGCTACTTTTTACAGTACAGTCTTTTATTCTACCGCTAAACAGTGGCCAAAGACGCTACAGCTTGTTCTCTATTCCCGATAACGAATGGCTGCCGTCCTGTCATTACCCAACCAATTTACTCGCTTGTGATTGGTCGTTGAAGATTGACAGTATCTCGACCAATCATAAGAGGAAGATTATGAAAGTAATAATCGATAGATTTAAATATTTATAACAATTTGTACACTAAATTACAATATTAAATAACCATACACATGGTACGGTTGAGCCTTATAGCATTCGATTGACGGTTTTGGGTTCATTGTCGAAAAAATTTAAAGGAATCTTAACCCAGTTTCTATAAGATCCTGGTTAATTTTAAATCGCTCAATCGTCAAACTATCATAACATGACAAGGAAACCCACAAACTTATATCAATGCCATGTTCTGAGTCTTAAGCTAAAAATACATCCGAACTCCTCGCCGTAGCGGCCTACGTAACACATTGCGAAGCTGGCGAGCGGCCAGATACAACTGTTCGTGCGACGCACGGTATGACGTCATACTTTCACTATCGGCACACAATTTTTGGACGATCTGAAAATGTTTCAGTGGACATACGATCTTATCATTAATGATGGTAATGATTTGTAACTGTTGTAATTCATACATAAAAACATACGTATCATCACACCAAGTAACGGGATGGGCAAAAAAGGCGCTCGTCTCTTTAGGCTTACAGACTCTGTTTTCTTTTTGCTTCATTCACATTCATCTGTCGGTTCTATTATTACCTTTGTAAATCCAAAGCTATGCCGTATAAGCATGTGTTCAATTATTATATATATTCTTTTTTAGGATAGCAATATACCTCCGGTGGCACATTTAGCGATTACATTCGAGGATGTTCAATTAAGCCAAATAATTTCAGTGATGATTATGGCAATTTACCGTGCTCTTTAGAATGCTCTTGACGAGCGAATGATCATGAAAAATAAAAACCCATTCGCCAATGTGGTTAATCAAGTTTAAAATATATTTTAATTGAAAATGGAATGCTTCCTATGACTCGCAAGTTTTTTTTTCTTCTAGAAAAATCAACTGGCTAGTGCAAATTTTCAGTTCCAAATTTAACGGTTTATTTGCAGGTCAATAACGAATTCGATTAAATCTCTTTGGTTATTCATTTTCAGTTTGAATCGTGGTTGGCCTCATGCACCGAGTGCACCAGTCAAGTTAAGTCCAGTGCTCAGAGTGCGCTGAGCAGTGCTAAGGCCTCTACTACTTGGGCTCAGAACCACAAAGAAGATATATTGAAGAGCTTAAAAAATAATTCGCCAGTTTTGACACCTTCTGTGATCACCCTTATTGTCGGGTGTACTGCGATTTTGATTAATTATTAATTTATTGTTTTTTTTCTATTTGTTTATGCATTAAATCCCAGTACTAAAGTATATAGTGTCTACTTATGTTAAAGACTGTAAATATAACTGAAAACATTAATCGTTTTAATATAAGTTTAGAAAATAAGACGATAAGAGATTCCTCTCCACTAAAACTGTAATTCTAAAGTATTCTTGCAAGAATAACAATATAAATAAATTATATTATTATTAATATTGTACTTTAATATCTTTTCACCAAGATCTCCAAATTGGTAGAAATAAAAACATTCTATTTTCACTGGAGATATAGGTAGGCGCTTACGTGAGTACAAAAGTACAGTAAGACTCATTGGTACAGACGACAGGGGTTTGGTATCTCGTAGTAATCTATCGATATATATATATATATATATATATATATATATATATAGGATATCCCATTTTTTAACTCGCTCATCACGAATTCTCAGGAACTTCAAGGTCGATTGACTTTAAATTTGGTAGGAGTATTCCTTACGTGGTGTAGAGGTCAGCTAAGAACGAATTTTATGATATATAAACTGATATTATATAAACTCAACTTTTTTTTTACTTTTCACGCGGGCGAAGCTGGGCGGGACAGTTAGTAATTATATGTACTCATTTTATTTATTTATTGCACAAAGCAGGTTACAATAATTGTAGATAAACATTACAAACTAATTTAGAACTAGGCTGGATTGAATCTCAAAAACATATGCATACTGCTAAATAGTTATAAAATCTCCGAAAACACACAAACATACATTTTGTTTTGAATAAAGTGATCATTATCTTAAAATGTATCAAGAAATCCCGATATTCATTTGAACTATACTTCAATAGGTGTAATCTTGGATTTTCCCGAGCGCATTTAATTGTATATGTTGCGGCAGGCCAAGGATTCGCAGAGCGAACCACGCAATCTGTGTTGTAAACAAACTTGACTTCGTCGCTCAAAATAATCTCGATGATATCAGACTTCAAGAAGTGCTTCTGAATATGTCAACTGATTGGGAAAAGCATTATCAATAAGACAATGTCAGCAATTACGAAGGCGGACTATTAATACTTAGGCTCAGTTGCAAAACCGAGATATCGATAGAAAAAAAATCACCGTATAAGATAAACATAGTTCTGAATTATATATCTATATATGTACGCCTTCCCACAAGGGTTCCTCCGCAGGGGTAGGCAGATGTAGGTCGTACCCACACACCTACTTTCCACCCGAGATATATTTTAGGTGCCTACGTGACAGATGGCGAGTCCATCGCCGTTACTCAATCACGATTAAACATACGCCATATAATTTCTCAAACGTATGCAGGTTTCCTTCCGTGGTTTTCCGTCACCTTAAAGTGTACTTAAGTTTAGAAAAACTCATTGGTACAGTCGGGGTTCAAACTTCTAAAACTAAATCTTTGTGTTACTCGAATCACTCGGCCACCATGCCCAAAGCTTTATCAGACAAACAAACAAACATTAATTACTCATCAAAAGCAGAAAAAGTATACCAGAGCCTAGCCAAGGCATTGCGCCACCCTTCCTGGCCCTAATAAGTTAAACGTTCGGAAGGCAGAAGGAGCTCTGTGTATATTGGTCATTCAAGCAAAGAGTTTCGATCGCGCGCGTGAGACCGCATGAAATGAAAAGGCGCGCGCTTGGCGAACGGACGTGTTTCCGATTGCTCTATATTTGGCGGCAAAGTGAACTAAACGTCAATGAAAAAATAAGTGACTAATATAATTTTTAATCCGCAAATAAATTATGTGGTCTTATTTTAAAAATAGAATGTAAATTAAAAAAAAACGATAATTTCTTGTGTTTGTGTGTGTTGAAAACAAAGATGCAGTACATAGCGTTCTTTATTTGGTTTGTGGCATTGACTAAAGCGAATAGCATCGCGGAGGAAGAATGCTTGAACTATACAATTTATCCCGTGCAATACGAACTGAATATAATGCCTTACACCTACATAGTGAATCCTTACTACACGATAGATGTGACAATTACAGTAATAGCAAACGCACCGAATATTAACATAATAGAGCTCGATTGTAGAGACATGGAAATAATAGGCAATACAGTACGAGTTCTGGACGGAACTCGGGATATTGTGAACAGACCTCGTCCGTACGAAGTTGACAATGTGAATGGCAAGCTTTATATCTATTTGCGAGAGCCCTTGAAGATGTATTCGGCCAGCGATGCACATTACATAGTTAAAATGACAATTATCAAACATTTGAAGGAGGATGGCGAAGGCTCGTTTTTAGTTAACTATGACTACGAAACTATGAAAAATAATAAGTGAGTACATCGTTATGTATTTTCTTTATCTTACTGTAAATATCCCATAAGTGGTAAGGGGTGTCATAATGCCCTCTTTGCGAAAAATATATATAGAAACACGACTCAGCTTAGGATACGAATCGCGCGAGTGAATACTCAAGTATTGTTACCACTATACATTGCGGTAACCGCTTACCATCAGGCGGGCTATCTCCACCATTTACTCTATGTAATATTGAGAACAGTGTTGGCTAAGTGAAACGAATAACAGGCAACGGAATGATTGCATGTTCGAATACCGACTGTACCAAAGAGTTTTTCTACTATATGAATTAGTCACATAAATAAGTATATATTACATATATATATTTATATATAGTCACACCACGAGCGGTGAAGGATATCCCTTAAGAAGAAATTCAAAGTAGTATGTATAGTCGTGCTTAATTAGCGGCGACGCACTCGCCATTTGACAGGTTAGCACTTAAAGAATATCAATATATATCAGGCGGAAAGTGGGTGTGTGGTACTAACTATACACTTATGCTTATATTTTCGGGAACCCTTGCGGGAAGGGTAGGAACGTCAAGAGTACTCTAAACGGGCTAGCATGTATAAAGAGACTGATGAATGTGGAAGCGAAAGAGGTTTGTAAGTCTAGAGAGAACTGGCGCTCTATCTGCCTTCCTCGTTACTGATGACCACGGATTGGGCCTAATGTATGTATGCAAAAAATAGAAATTCAGAATATATTGTGAAAAATATGTTATATTTGAACCACGGGACAACTAGACTTTACATATAGCCCAGACTTGGAGCTATTGTAAACATGCATTGCAAACGACCGTGTTCTCACTATTCTATTCAATGAGTTGGTAGCCTTGACTCCTACACTCCTTATTCCAAAGGCACTATTATGGTCAAAATGTCTTTATTAGCTTGTGTTTACCTGCATACTAACGAATGGCCCTGCACTTATGGCACGACGTGGGCGGGTATTAAAAATACTTCCTATATTTATCGTTATCGTTAATAATCACAATCCTTTGGTATGTAGGTTTTTAATTATATATAAGCCGTGGTGGCCGAGTGGTTTGAGTAGTTGCATGCGACACAAAGACCGCAAGTTCGAATCCCGACTGTACCAATGAGTTTTTCAGAACTTAAGTACGGTGATTAGTCACACCACGAGCTTTACGGTGAAATAAAACATCGAGAGGTATCCTGCATACGTCTGAGAAGAAATTCAAAGGCGTATGTATAGACGTGCTTGAGTAACGGCGATAGACTCGCCATCTGTCCAAACGCCTTAAGTATAAAGAGAACAGGCGCTCTATTCTCTCCGCCAACCCCGTATTGAACGCAATAATTTTTTTAGTAATAATAGTAAACTGATGATAGATTTCGGATGAGATCTCTAGTCTAAAAATGAATGGCACCCTACTCTTCTCTACCTACCCTGTGAGGGACTCGGTGTGATGATCAATTATGTACTTAAAAAAAATTTATATAAAGTTACATACATACATACATACATGTGGGGATGGTAGCCGAAAAACAAACGAATAAACAATTAAAACTGTATTAAACTTAACGTGCAAAATAGTACATGGATAGCGCTGTTACTCGCTTCTAACGACTGACATTTCTTTTTCTTAATAAAGGTTAGCAGTGTTGCAAGGTACATCTTGTAATAAACCTATTATTCCCACATACATATCATCACGCCAAGTCCCTAACGGGGTAGGCAGAGAGTATAGAGCGCCAGTTCTCTCTAGACTTACATACCTCTTTCGCTTCGTCCACATTCATCAGTCTATTCATACATGCTCGTCGGTTTCGAGTACTAATATAAAGTTAGCGCAGGAATTTATTAATTAGTCAAAATCAATCAAAATCAAAATCTTTTTATTTCACATAGGCCCAGGTGGGCACTTATAAAACGTCGAAAAAAAAAAGAGAGCAAGAGCACGGTTCGGGTTGGTCGCTTCCATGGAGAAGAACCGGCAAGAAACTCCATGGTTACTCTTTTCAAATCATTAGGCATATACAACAATAATATTTTTTCGTTACAGCAATAGTACCCAAGTATGGGGGAACAACGTAGGCCCGACAATAGGTCGCTGCTTACTATACAAAGCATACATAAAACAAGATAATTATAACAATGTTAGCAAGATCTAAGAATCTACAAAGCCTACAATGTTCTCACATTCACAAATTAGACAAATTAAACAAGTGACACAAATATTGTCATCAGTACTGTAACTAATTCTGGTCAAGATATTGAATAAATTAAAATAAAAAAAAAGTAAAATTATATTGTAAAAAAAACCCCGAAATGAGAAAAGAAAAGATTCAGAATAGTTAGAGACATCCACAAATTTGTGCCGTTTATGAGCTACCAAGGAAGCCGCATGCGCAGAAGGAACTAGAGCCAGACTTCTTTATCTTCAACGTAGTCCTTGATTTTATAATATGCTTTTTTAATCAGAACACGTTTGATAACGTTTTTGAACTTTACATCGGTCAGTTCTATAACTGACTTTGGCAGCTTGTTGTAAAAGCGTATACTATTTATAATAAAAGACTTGCTCGTTTTTGTTAATCTATATTTCGGGATTACAATTTCATGTTTACTGCGGGTATTTTTATTATGGCAGTCGCTTTTAATTTTGTAAATCCCTCGATTTTTGCGGACATATAAAATACATTCAAAGATATAGAGTGAAGGCAAAGTTAGTATGTCGATCTCTTTAAATTTCTCTCTGAGAGACTCGCGAGGACCCATGCCATAGATCGCGCGGACCGCCCTCTTTTGTAGAATGAAAATTGAGTCAACGTCCGCCGCTGATCCCCACAGCAGAATGCCATAGGACATAATACTGTGGAAATAAGCATAGTATACTAGCCTAGCTGTGGCTACATCAGTTAAATGCTTTATTTTCCGTACTGCATGCGCAGCTGAACTTAACCGACCGGAAAGTGTTCTAATGTGCGGGCCCCACTGCAATTTTGAATCGATGGTAATTCCTAGGAATACAGTTTCCGCTATAGCATCAAGTTTGTTGCCGTCAAGATTTAAATTCAGATCCCGTTGTGTTACATTTGGTAAAGAGAACTTAAGATATTTCGTTTTGTTTGGATTCAGTAAAAGATTATTAGCTGCGAACCATTTCGAGAGAACAGTTAAACTTTCATTAACATGCAAGACATTTGTATTTTTCCTATCTATTTTAAAAATTAGCGATGTGTCATCAGCAAAGAGAATAATATCCGATAACTTGGCCATCATATAAGGGAGATCATTGATATAAACAAGAAATAGAAAAGGACCGAGAATTGAACCTTGGGGTACGCCCATCTTGACTAAGGACCCGGAGGACGTCGCCCCATTTACATTCACTTTTTGCTGTCTGTTTGATAAATATGAGAGAACAAGATCAGCAGCGAGTCCACGAATTCCGTAGTGGTGTAATTTACATATCAGTGTGTTGTGGTCGACGCAATCGAACGCTTTCGAGAGATCACAGAATATGCCAATGGCATCCTGGGACTTCTCCCAGGATTCCAGAATGTGAGTGACGAGTTTTACTCCCGCATCCGTTGTCGACCTACGCTTCGTGAAACCAAACTGTTGACTATGCAGAATGCCGTTTGAGTTGAAATGATATGACATCTGGTCCAACATGATTTTTTCATAGATTTTACTCAATGCTGGAAGCACAGATATAGGTCTATAACTAGAGCGATCATTCTTACAACCCGATTTAAAAATTGGTACTACTTTACTATGTTTCATTAGATCAGGAAACTCGCCACTGTCCAAGCATTGATTGAATATGTCTGCTAGGACAGGAGCGATTGATTCAATGATATCTCCAAGAACCTTAACGGATATTCCCCATAAGTCTTCAGTATTTTTTATATTGAGACTTTTAAACGCGGATTTAATTGTACTTGTACTTATTGTTTTAAATTTGAAGTCTTGTATGTCCTCAGTAAAGTTTTCTTTTAAAAGAGCTTCAGCTAATGTCGAAGAAGAGGGGAGAGATTTTGTAACTTCCACTGGAATATTCGTGAAGTAATTTTCTAGTGTCTCCGCCACTTCTTGTTTATCAGAAATGGTCCGATTATCTATTTTCAACGACAATTCATTCTGATCTTGTTTTTGTGTCTTTCCAGTTTCTCTGTTAATAACTTGCCACACAGTTTTTATTTTATTATTAGAAATACCTATTTTATTAGTTATTAATAGTGATTTTGCTTGAGCGCAGACACTTTTAAATATTTTGAATAGTTTCTAACATAATTATGGAAAGCTGGATCTGTAGTTAGAGATTTTTCATAATATAAATTGTATAAATTATCTCTGCTTTTTCTTATTCCCGCAGTGGCCCATGCACTAAATTTAGATTTAGAATTTACTTTAACTGTTTTCAAAGGACATATTTTATTGAATTCCTGGCAGACTTTAGAAAATAATGTGCCGTAGTTAATATTGGGGTCCTTTGAATCAAAACTAGTGTTTGATAGGTTGTTTACAACATTATCATTAAATGATTTTAATTTATTTTTCGTAAGAGGTCTAATTTGAACAGTTTTAGCAAAGTCTATCTTTTTGCCTAGATCAAAAGATACAAGTTGACCAGTATGGTCTGACCTAATGCCACTAATTAAGAACGAGTTTTTAACGTTACAATTAGTAAATACATTATCTATGCATGAAGATGATGTTGCTGTTATTCTAGTTGCTTCATTAAATATATATTTTAAATTGAATGATTTAAGCAATGAGATAAGCTTACATTTTTCGGGTGAATTAACTAATAAATCAATGTTGAAGTCACCACAAACAAAAACTAATTTGTTATCTCTAAAAAGTTTGCTTAATATTTCTTCCATTGTAATTAAGAACAACGGCAAGTTTGAAGCTGGTGGTCTATAGACACATAAGAAAGTATGCCCCTCAACCTCTGCACATGCTACCTCACATAAGCGATCAATAGAGTAAGCAGTGATATCCTTTCTTTCCTTATATTGGAGACAGCTATTACAAAGTATCAAGGTACCACCACCCACTGTGGATCTGTTGAACGCGCTGGCAACTGAAAAATTATGTACATTAAACAACATCCTATCTGGTTTTAACCAAGTTTCACTAAAACATAAAATATCCATGTGGTATCTATCTACTAACATTTCCACGTCTAAAATTTTGCCGGAGAAGCGATTTATGTTCTGGTGATACAGTAAAATATTATTATCTGTCTTCTCTTTTGTCGGCTCTAAAAGTTTAAAGAATGTATAACAGTATTATCCGAGATACTAGATAATACTGATTCATCACTTAACCTAGTCTTAGTTAAATTTTCATTAACTACGTGTATATTGTAAGCTAACAATGTAGCCAGTAAATGTTGACTTTTTTTGGGAAGAAACATATCATCCCAAGTCAAAACAAAATCTCTAACAAAATTGTTAGTATCAAAAAACAATAAACGGTCACTTTGACGACAAGATAAATTATGCATCAAGTTATTTAGGCTAGAAATATAATCATTTTCTTGAGCAAGTAAATTGTTTGAATATGGCAATGCACATAATATTAATTTGCCTAATCTTAACTTAAGTAGGGAATCAATACCATTAACTAAGTCCTTTTTAGATATACTAAGGCTATTTCCAATGTAATGTAATCTACCATTTGATATGCTACAAATTGAAAAATAGCTTTCGTGATAAGCATAACAAACTCTCTGCCCACCGTCTCGGTTCGTTACCCAACAGAACTGGGACAGATAGTATGGTAGCGGGTCAGTGTAGGAAAATGACATTTAACGTTTGCCCTAAGCTTAAACTTCACGAGCCACAATGGCGAGAGAGTGCGATAATTTTTTTTATTTCTTAAAAATATATGAGTAATATTGTAATAAATTGGTTATTTGAACGCGCTAAGGAACTAACCATCAGTTTACATAACTGAAGTAGTACTTAATAAATAAAGTAATTGCTACAGTCGGGATTCGAGCTTGCGATCTTTGGGTCGCAAGCAACTACTCGAACCACTCGCCACCACGACTAGTATTTCATATTCTTGGAAAATACGATACGAAAATACCTCTGGCGGAAAGTGGGTGTGTGGGTATTACCTATACACCTCTGCCTACCCCTTTGGGGACCCTTGTAGGAAGGCGTGAGGATTTTTTTTTTCTATAGTTTCCTCTAATTCCTCTGATATGGTAGACAGAGACTTTGTTTTTTCCGATTGGTTATTTTTTGCTTTCTTCTTTTGTGCATTTGTATGAAATTGTTTTGTTATTTACTTCTTCTTTTTCGGATTTCTTGTGATGGTAATTTTTGCTGTTCTGTTTTCCTATTATTATTATTGAAATACGATGCATATAAAAATAAGAATCCAATACATAACATATATATTTCCCCATCCCAGGGTCCCATAATGGGAGAAAGATATGTGTAGTTAATACCCACGCGCTCATTTTTTTCCGGACATACATATTTAATACTAAACATATAATTGTAGAACCTTGAACTAAGCGAACTTGGTATCGTGTATTATGAAAGTTACTTACCTACACGTAAGTTACTCCAAGAAAGATAAACACACGTGCTCATCACCTAGAATCTTTCTGGGGATCTTTGCCATGATTATTGACAAAAAGGGCAGGGCTACCAACATTCCAAGGCAGTATAACAACAGTAATACTCAAAGCGATAATTAAATGTATGTTTTTTTTTATTATAAGACCTTACTTCAATAAATATTTGGTAGTATTCCACATAAACGGCTCTGTTCAATGTATGAGAAAGCGCCGTGTAAATATGTATCTTAAACAATATTTTCAAAAGATATTGTCCTTTTTAGATTATAATTTTTCTGGTATTTTTGTCATCCGTCAATATTAACAGGCTACATTACGCTCGAGTAGATCGCAGACGAATTGACCTTGGTTATTTCCTCAGCTAGTGACTAAAGGCTCCATCCGATTCAACTATGCATATTTGTACAGTTTGACAATGAGTACAAAATTGCATCTTTTATTTTCTTGGCACGACTCCATCTAGTTGTTAATTCCATTGAAGCGAAAGAAGTATGTAAGTCTAGAGAAAACCGGCGCTCTAATCTCTTTGCCTACTCCTTTTTTATCATATTATTTCAATTTATAATAGTATAGTATTTAAAATTATAACTCAGTGAGTTCAGACCAGTGTACCTAATGTTTTAATTTCTGCCTACAACTTATAATCATTTTAATAGTTAGATATAAAATGATATATCCTCACGCCTAGCCACAAAGGTCCCAAAGGGGTAGGAAGAGGTTTATAGGTAATACCCACGCACCCATTTTCCGCCAGAGATATATTTTAGGTGTTAATGTGACAGATGTCGAGTTCATCGCCGTTACTAAAGCACGACTATACATACATACGCCTTTAAATTTCTTCTCAAACGTATGCAGGTTTCCTCTCGATGTTTTTCTTCATCGTAAAGCTTGTGGTGTGACTTATAATTATTAGATATTCCGTCTTTTGAGAAAGTCTATGTGCTATATGTAATCATGTACATACAGTCGCAGGATACAGCTAGTGACAATGAACGTAGTTGGCTTTCATTATGAGTGTTTAAATAGCTTAAAGTATTTTAAGAAGATTGTTAACAATAAAATGACTACGTTGACGACTAACTTCCTCTAATATTTCAGCTTTCTTCTCATGACGCGGCTTTCTCCAAATAAGGCGAAGTACTTCTTCCCTTGCTTTGACAACCCGCGCTTCGAAGCAGTATTCAAGTTCAGAGTCTACGTGTTAAGCCGCAATGCAGCCATGCAGTATACCAACAATAGTCTTCTTATTGCCGAAGAGTTGACGAGAGTGATGTAAGTTTAGATATTAGAAATGCATTTATTTATATCTTCATGTGTGTTGTAGATTACTTTCGCCGAAGATAACTATATTTTAGGTGCCATCGTGACAGATGACGAGTCCATCGGCGTTTCTCAAACAAAGCTATATATATATGTAAGTCTTTGTATTTCTTTCTCTCGATGTTTTCCTTAACCGTAAAGACCTTGGTGTGACTAATCACTTTGATTAATTTCAGGTAAAAACTCATTGATTCAGTAGGGATACGAACTTGCAATCTTTGTATATATGTTAGTAGACGTAGTATAGCAGACGACAACTTGAACAACTCAGCAACCGCGGATCTTTTCAATAGTTCAATAAGTATAGCCAATATGAACAAAATATCGGTCAGTTTTCAATGTTTTCCAATTAGTCTTATTTGTTCTGACAAACCTGACTTTCACCTTGCATGACGGCTGATATGGCCATACGAGCGTCGGAAATATACGATTGGCCACTTTCTGGGTAGGTTTTTATATGTTGAGGTGGGGCTCCATTGCTAGCGGGGCGCTTAGTTGCTTAATTATTTCTTTGCACTTCTATTATTATGTTCTTCTTGTGTTCTATTTTCAATGGAAATAGAATATATAGTTTTGCTAATATATATACATGTGACAAATCAAGCAACTTTGGTTGAGGTACAAATACACATATAACATTACCTGTAAATCAGGTAAATCAGGTAGGCAGGATGTATGTGTATGTGTAACTTATATTACTCTATATGAGTAGATCAAATTCCTTATTAATTCCAAGTAAACGTTTTATCTACACTAATATTATAAAGAGGAAAACTTTGTTTGTTTGTTTGGTTGTAATGAATAGGCTCAAAAACTACTGGACCGATTTGAAAAATTCTTTCACTGTTGGGAAGCTACACTATCTCCGGTGAACATAGGCTATATTAAATTGGACCCGATAGGTGGCGCTGCGATCGAGTTGCAGGAATTTAACTTTTTCACCCGGGTGAAGCTATCCCTTTCTGTGTGTGTTAAGGTGGATTCGAGAATGGTTTAGATTTACAATTGGACCCGATAGATGGCGCTGCGATCGTGTTACGGGCAATTTAACTTTTTCACCCGAGCGAAGCTGGGCGGGACAGCTAGTATGTTATATATTAAGTTACCATGAAACCATCGAATACTATAATAACTATGTACTGTTGTTATACGCCAGGGCTCCGCGACTATTAACGGGAATCTTTGTCGGGAAGTCTATCATCAAAAAAATTATTCATACTTTCGCAAACTTAGTGTGATGTCGGATCTGTCGCTCACACAGAAGCCTGACATGCCGCGCGACACCTTATAAGGGTTAAAAAGCCCGTATTGCGTTCGAGAATGATGTCAATTATTGTGGTTGCCGACCGCTCGGTACATGTGGTCTATTGCAATCATGTCGTTCCTAGAAAGGAGATCTCGAAGCCAATTGTGAAATCGGTTATTCACCTATAATCTTTCTTCTTAATGTATAAATTACGCGTCACGTTGTTGGTCCGCGATGGACTCCTAAACTACTTAACCGATATAATTCAAATTTGCACACCGTGTGCAGTTTGATCCAACTTGACTGATAGGATAGCTTACATCTCAATTTATAGTCGCAATATTATTTTATTGCAAGTTATTTGTCTATTATTCGACAGTCGCAAATAACTGTTAGCTCCAAGCGATTCTAACAGATGGCGATATCTGTTGACTGGATTGAGTACACATTTATTTACAACGCGTGGCTGGGTTCTTGTTAGTGACAACATGTCAGATGGTTAGTCCATCACCGCTTTTCAAGAACGACTGTACGTCTTTTGAATTCTTCTTCACGGTCACGGCTTCTTCTGGTTTGATCACGATGTTTTCCTTCACCGTTAAGCTCGCGGTTTGTTGAATTACCTACTGTATTATATAAGACATAATTATTGAAACAAGCCATCGATGTTTGAAACTGCATCTTAATATTACTTGTTAATTTTTTATACCTCGTTGCTCCGGCTCCCGAAGCGGTAGGCAAATACATTTTTTCTACCCATATCCTGCTCTTCAAGTTTCAAACAAATGTGACTACAAGTCAATTCTTGGTACGTTGTATGAATCTGTACATGGACAGAAAAGAGCTGTTTTTGTATAGCTCTAAAATTTTGTATAACTTACGAATATATGGTCATCAAGTCAGCCTCCATGTACATATTTCCTTACATGTTATTTAATCTTCTATATTAATGAAATAAAGCGATGGACTTGCCATATGCCACGCTTAGTTCTACCTATACACCTCTGCCTACCCCTTCGGGGACCCTTGTGGGAAGGCGTAAGGATATATGAATTATATTATTTTATAAATAAAAAGCTGTATTTCTATTAATTTTACCTGGTACACAGCTGTAATACTTTTGTTCCAGGGTCAAGGACAACAACACCATTATAGACTACCTTCCCTCTCCTCAAGTGGCTCTCCACCAAGTGGGTTTCCACTTCTCCCAGTTTTCTAGCATCGAAGCTAGATCCAAGTACACGAACGACATCATAAAAGTCTGGGCTCCACGAAAACTTTTAGTTCACTATCAATACATTCTTCAGTTCGCTGTGTCAATAGTCGATCTGATTCACGAGTACTCAACTGTAAAAAGGCCCTTTCTACACGGACCAATCAATATTGCTTCCGTGCCTAAAATCATGAATGGTTACGAGATTGGCAGTTGGAATCTGTTGACCAATGGGTAAGCTTATAATTACTTGTCATCTTGTATCCCCACAAGCAAGGGTCTTGAAATGTACCGCTTCATATGTTTTTTTTAATCACGGTAACTTTTAATGGTGAGTTTTAGAATGAAATCTCCGAGGTTTTATGTAGGGAATTTTATGTAGGGTTGTTTAATTTGTCTAATTTGTGAATGTGAGAACATTGTAGGCTTTGTAGATTCTTATTAGACTTTGCTAACATTGTTATAATTATCTTGTTTTATGTATGCTTTGTATAGTAAGCAACGACCTATTGTCGGGCCTACGTTGTTCCCCCATACTTGGGTACTATTGCTGTAACGAAAAAAATATTGTATATGCCTAATGATTTGAAAAGAGTAACTATGGAGTTTCTTGCCGGTTCTTCTCCATGGAAGCGACCAACCCAAACCGTGCTTCTTCTTTTTCGACGTTTTATAAGTGCCCACCTGGGCCTATGTGAAATAAAAAGATTTTGATTTGATTTGATTTGGAATACAAATACGGGCCTCTTCGAGAGTAATCGGTACTATTTATCAATATAACGATGGATATGCTTTCACATCAGTGAAAATAGAGTGCCCTACTTATTGCTTAATCATAAGAGTTCTCCCAAAGCATACGGATAATAATAGTACGTTGTATATTTTCTTACAAAACCGAGGTTGAATAATTTTCCTTCGGCTGCTTTCAGTCATTTCAATATTTATCTAACAACTCATAACAGTAATGGCGGATGTGATTCCCAAATTGGATTCGAAGATGATTTAAGACTACATAATAGGGTATCCCCGACGTTTATCTGACTTTATCCCACTATGATTATAATCCCGCGTATTATCAACATGAAACTGTGACAGTCTAGATCATAGTATTGGCACTAAGGCTCTGGAGGTGTAACTTTTATTTATTTATTTACGTATTAATTTACATCATTCTACCAGGATCTACAGGATACATACCCTAGTGCAATAAGTGCAAAAAAAGTTAAAATACGTATTTTATTAAAAGCTGATATTCAAATTTTCAGCTGGTATTCACTTTGGGATTTGGGATATCTATAATACTTTCAACCTTTATTTCACGCTCTTCAAGATAGTTCTTTATGATTAAAGATAACCTACATATCAGTACCCATGCGAACTCAACATCCAGGATATACTCAAATATCGGTATTTGAGTAAATTTATTGTCCCTTCTGACCTCCAGATTATTTCCAGTATTAACCGGCTAGAATACACCCCCTTCATTACGAGCGTCAAACAGAAGGAGCAAATGTCATTCGATTTGGCTCAGCAGCTGAGTAGAATTTGGCTCGGAAACCCTGGAGAAACGCAAAAGACTCGGTGGAAAGAGGAATGGTTCAAGGAAGGCATGGCCACATACCTGGCTTACTATTCATTATCTCAGGTTAGTTAAATTGCATTTCTGATCGTACCTTCAAATGGATCATACAATCACGATTAGCCCTCACAGGTAGGTCTTCCCCCAAAGAGTCCATCATAGAGTTCTTCAAGAAGTACGTGTAGATATTCTTGGTGGGTTGGCAACTCGAGAGCGATACTTGGTGTTACAGGCGTCCACAGGCGATGGTATTACCATCAGGCAGGTCGCATGCTTGTTTGCTACCTTAGTGATATAAAAAATGGTAGCAATAATCCATAAATATTTAAGTAATAATGTATCAAGAAAAAAATCTGACTGTCGCTATCCCCCAGATATATAACAATCATCTTGGAATTTCTAATCAGACTTATGAATGCGAAGTATTTTTAGTATGTAGATCGTAGATACTGTATTGTATAAAACGTAACCACGATGCAAATAGTATTCAGTAGATATATATATATTATCATTGTTGTAAAATGTTATGCAATATATTTCTTTGACGTTATAATTATAATATATATATCCTCACGCCTTCCCACAAGGGTCCCCTAAGGGGTAGGCAGAGGTGTATAGGTAATACCCATACACCCACTTTCCGCCAGAGGTATATTAGGTGCCAACGTGACAGATGGCGAGTCCATCGCCGTTACTCAAGCACGACTATACATACGCCTTTGAATTTCTTCTCAGACGTATGCAGGTTTTCCTCTCGATGTTTTCCTTCACCGTAAAGCTCGTGGTGTGACTAATCACTGTACTTAAGTTCAGAAAAACTCATTGGTACAGTCGGGATTTGAACTTGCGACCTTTGCGTCGCAGGCAACTGCTCGAACCACTCGGCCACCACGGCTCTGACGTTATAATTTTATTTCGAATTATATTTTAGTACAACCAACGAGGGTCAAAGATCCACAATCCTTTAGGAGCGTACGGAGTGCAAATGAGACACATGTCCATGGCCCAAGACTGGCATCATAGCACACCAGCTTTACACACTTTCAACACTTCGTTAGCTATAGAGATACCATCGAGGTACAAGGACCTGGTGACCATGAAGACTGGGGCTATACTGTGGATGCTACAGAATTGGGTTGGATCGGAGAAGTTCCACTATGCATTGGTCAAATATATTAATTCTAGGTAAGAATTTAACTCGAAGACAAACTTCCTACTAATGTCGACGCAGTGCCCAAAGGATCTCCCGTTCCCGTAATAATAGTTCTCGAGGACAACTCGAGGACTATCCAGATTAGAGAAGATAGCACCTTAATAGCATTGTTTCTGGGTAATGTTATATTTCTGCGGCTAGTAGAGTTTTCAAAGCTCCACATGAAACGGCAATGCTGGCAGAACTCCTCTCTTGTGCTGCTAGAACTGGCTGATAACCTTATATATGGTTGAAAATACCTGAGGTTTTGCTTACGATTTGGGAAACTGTTTACTAGCAATAGACCTGTTTTACAAGACCAGAGTAATAAAATCTTTCTACATTATTTAAAAGAAAGCTACAACAATTCAATTAGCATTCAATTGTTTGCGATATTTAATTCTTCTTGCATGAGTGAGATAACATTGACCCAATTCTTAGTTTATATGTAATATTCACTCCTATCTTTCTGAAACTACCAAGAATTAACAAACGTTTGAAAGTTTGAAAGCAAATAGCTTCAATAAAATATACGCTGTTCTTTTGAATGTTGTTCTCTTAATTCTTGAATGTATTTTATTCCTTAACCGCATGAATAACTATTCCAGGAGAGGAAAATTTATATCCCTGGATGACTTCACGTCCACACTAGACATTGACACCGTCGAATGTCTGTACCAGTTCTTCAACGGATCGACAGCATCTAGGATCCTGAAGTCGTGGTTTCATGAGCCAGGGTATCCTGTTATTAACGTTCACGTTCTTAGAGACAGAGTGCCAAACGCTATTCAGTTGAAACAAGTGAGTATTTTGATACATTGTATTCATTCTCAGTGGTTTGAAACCTTATACAGCAGTTAATACGGGAAGAAATCTGAGGTTAATGACCGGTTATTAATGGGCAAACAGATCAGTTCTCTCCACTCCTCCTCCACTCCAGATTCATATCTTCACGTCTACTGCTAAGGTCTCCAAGTATAACTAAATATTTTTTGTCTAAAATATATTTAAGTACCAACGTGACAGATGACGAGTCCTTCGCCGATTCTCAAGCACGATGATTATACACATGTCGTTAAACTTATTTTCAAATGTATGCAGGTTTCCTCCCGATAGTAAGGTATTCCTTCATCGTTAATGCTCTTGGTGTGGTTGTCAATAACTGTAATTGAGTACAGAAAACTCATTTCTCCAGTTGGAGATCGAATTTGCAATCTTTGCGTTGCAGGCGAAAAGTCGAACCACTTGACCACGGCTTGCCACGCACAGCACAATCCAATTCTCTTTCTTGTAGTTTTTTTTTATATACAACTCGAGTGGCAAACAAGCATACGGCCCACCCGATGGAAAAATGTTACCGCAGCCTATTTACGCTTACAATACCGAAGTATCACTTGCGCGTTGCCACTCTGTGTTCGGAGAGTTATACTGTGTTGGCAGCATGATGGGTTTAATCCCTCTGCTTCCAACACAATGTAACAATCTTCCCCCCTCCCCAAGGAGCTCATTACTGGAAACCTTATTCACCGCGTAGGAACACAACACAAATAATTGTGTTATTTGGCTACGGAATACCAAATATGTGAATCATTAACTCGTCCAATTATCACAATTCTATTTTGGGCTATTAAGCGATCCACTGTGCACTCTATTGATTGATTTGAATCCTTAAAAGGTTACCCTGAAGATTCAAATTCGAAAATTGTAATTTAAATTTTCAGAGAAGATTCAGTTTCACTCATGACAAACGTATCGACTCGGATTACCTCATACCCATCTCTTACTTGATCCAGAACAATGACGATTGTTATAACTGCTATCAACCTAGATTTACTATTGGCAAGCAGACGTATACATTTGGGGAGAATTTGCAAGGAGGTTGGATTATTCTAAATAGGAATGCTACAGGTAAGTCTTATTTTTTTGGTTTTTTCTTCTTCTCTATGACTTGGGTGGGTCACTTTCATTCACTCCTATCGATCTTATTCACTTTTTTTCTCAAGAGTGAATGGAACAATTGTCTAAATGTGTTAATACATAGAAATCATCAAAAAATATTGATTCACATAAAAAAACATGTGATTCAGTAATGTTGACTAATTCATATGAGATTTAAAAACGAACCACAAGCCAGCAGTGAATTAATTAGAGCTGGGAACGATGACGTCACTGGCTTCAAACACCAATGATTTAGTAATATCAAAACGTAATAACAAAATGTGGGTAAAGGGTATGTCAACGTTGAACTTGGCATACTTCTTGGAATAGTCGCGATACAGACGTCCTTGCTAGTAAACGGGCTATTTCTGGATCATGCGCTCATACTGCACGGGAACCGCATGCACTCATTCCATTGGAATATTTACCGGCAATTAATTAACTATAACTAAGTATTTTTGTGTTCACCATACCGTCTCCCTGATAGCCGGTAAAAGTAGACCGTCAGTTCTTTTAAAACTACAGACTTCTTTCGATGACTGATGCTGAATTTGGATATATTTTTTATATATCCGATTATAGTCGCTGCTTTTCTACTTTAGTAGGATTAACATACTGATATTATAACTGCGAAAGTCTGTGAGTATGTTTGTTACTTAATCACGCCAATACGGAAGGAAAGTATGAATGAAATTTAATACGATGTTTTTTTCTAGAAAAACAATACCATTCAAATCTAATTTTACATTTTTGCACCCATGTAGGTGCAATGTGGATGTATGAACTGGCATTTATTATATGATGGTACAGTGATGACATATATGTATGTAGTTAGGTATGCTTGTAATAATGTCATAACCGTTTTGCTGTCACATAATATTAATGATCTTATTTCGCTGAGCATACGTTTAACATAAGTGTAATCTAACTACTATGAAATACTTTTAGTGTCTATTTGGGGACGCAAAAAAAGTGAAATTACATATTCATAGAGAGAAAGTTTTCTTTAGACTGACAATAGATGGCGCTAGTAGTTTCACAGGTGTACGTTGTTTTTAATCATACAATCTCTACTACTAGCGCCATCTCTCGAGCTCTTGTTGACTTGGACACAAATTTTACAGGTTACTACCGCGTCAATTATGACCCTGATACTTGGAGACTCATTGCAAACACCTTGAGGGAAAATCCAGAACAAATTAATGAGCTGAATAGAGCACAGGTCGGATTTATTTCAAGTTAATAATAATATATTCTCACGCCTTCCCATAAGGGTCCCCGAAGGGGTAGGCAGAGGTGAATAGGTAGAACCCACACACCCACTTTCCGCCAGTGATTTATATTTTAGGTGCCAACTTCACAGATGGCGAGTCCGTCGCCGTTCCTCAAACACGACTATAATACGTCTTTGAATTGCTTTAATTTAATTTAAATTTAGTTCATTTTTTTTGTATTATATCTATATTAAATTAAATATGTATAAGATATATTTAGGTACAAAAAGATTCTGATGGCGAATCCGCCATCGTACCTCAAGCACGAGTATACATAAACTCTTAAATAAAATGTATTACCATAAGCTATGTTCAATAAATACGCAACGGCCTATTATTTTCAGATTGCTAACGACGTATTCGCTCTATATGTAGCGGGAGACTTGGGCATGGACTTAGCTATGAACGTGCTGGATTTCATGGATAAGGAACGGAGCCTCGTAGTCTGGGAAGCTGTTATCAGCGGCTTTGAGCTACTAAAGACTGATAAGGCTGCGTGTGATATGACGCAGGCTAAGTATTCTGAATTTGAAGTAAGTTCTGTAATCGTACATACATGTACATGTACTTCTGTCCCTCACGGAATAGACGGAGACAGTAGTTATTCAAATAGTATGCGGCTAATTTTGCTTATCTTACATTATTTCTTAAAAGATTCCTGGTAGATTTGCCAACGTACGTCCTGCATATATATATATATATATATAGGTATACTAGGTCGATTTGTGTGGAATTGTCCGGCTTATATATATAATAATAAATATATAATAAGCCGGACAATTCCACACAAATCGACCTAGTCCCAATTTAAGCAAAGCTTGTGTTATGGTAACTAGAAAACGATATATTTACTTATATTTCCTATATATGTATGTATATTTCTATCTAATATATACATAAATACAATATTAGATAGATATATACATAAATACATAGGACATCCAAGACTAAGGCATAAATACTCGTGTTCATCACACAAATATCTGTCCTCAGCGGGATTCAAACCCGCGACCTCAAGTTTCGCAGTCGCAGGAGCTCTAACCACTAGACCAGACGGCCGTTAAATATATAATAGATCGAAAGTTCTCTAGACTTTCATTCTTTCGCTTCATCTTCATTCATTTATTTTACTGTTTTTACTTAGAGCATATTAACCACAAATACAAGTCAAATAGCAACATATTTGTTCTGCTTATTTGATTCCAGTAATGAGCTCCTTGGGGAGGGGGGAGGATTGTTACATTGTGTTGGAAGCAGAGGGATTAAACCCATTATGCTGCCAACACTATAACTCTCCGAACACAGAGTAGCAATACGCAAGTGATACTTCAGTATCGTGAGCGTAAATAGGCTACGGTAACCGTTTCCCATTAGATGGGCCGTATGCTTGTTTGCCACTCTTGATGTATAAAAAAAATAAAATATTAATTTCACTTTGTTTGACAAATTAACTATAACATGCAGATTCTGTGTAAAAATGAATTAGAAAAACTAGATACTCTATAAATTTCAGGTACCAAGCACAGGCTAAATTGATGAATGACTAGAGATAAGGTTATTTCTAAAGCACATACACATTATTCAAACACGTTCATTTGTTTTTTCTTCATAATAAGATGATTCTGAATATTACAGGAATACATGCAGGCAAAAGTGTCAAGAGTTTACATGGAACTAATAAATAAGGATAATTCAAGAAACAGGGATATGCAATTACTGAGAAGCTATGTAGTCGAATTTGCTTGTGCACTCAAATATGGACCTTGTCTCCGCTATGCAAAGTCGAGATATAATCAACATGATCCTGGACAAAGATGGTGGGTATCTTAGACTTCTTTGAGAAATTAGGATAGGAAATTTTCGTTATGAAAGGACGAACAAAATAACAGTTTTTTAAATAAACAATATCTCATAGCTTAAGTTCGTTTTTATGCTAAGTGCTTTTTTCACTATACAATGTTGGTTCTATCATGGGACGTTCTGATGTCCTCCTATTTTAATTCTATTGGTATCTACCAAATCTTATATATAAAATTTATAATTCATCGTAAACTGTGGCTAAATAAAATAAATAAATGTCATAAAAATATATTTAACTAGAATTATAGAAAAAAATGGTTTTATATGAAAAATAACTACGTTCAATAATATTTCCAACAGTTCGTTTTAACTTGTAATCTGGAGTTTTAACTGACAAACTTATAACTCAGAAACGAACAAACAAAACGAATAGGAACAACAAAGCATCATTTGACTGATTTGAATGCAAACAAGCTCTACTTTAACCCTTAGCCCTTACTAAGTATTGCATTTCCATATTCTTTCACTGTTTAGGCTCGACCCGGATACGAGAGTGGCCTGCTTCTACGTCTCGAGTGATTCCAATGACCAATCATTGGAAGCTCTATCCTCGTTGTTCGAGAGAGAGGACAAGATCACTGCGACCCGTAGAGTGTAAGACCTGAAATTTTTTAGATATCCTACCTTTAATGTAAGACTGTAAGAGAAAAGAGCCGTGGTGGCCGAGTGGTTCGAGCAGTTGCCTGCGACGCAAAGGTCGCAAGTTCGAATCCCGACTGTACCAATGAGTTTTTCTGAACTTAAGTGCAGTGATTAGTCACACCACGAGCTTTACGGTGAAGGAAAACATCGAGAGGAACCCTGCATACGTCTGAGAAGAAATTCAAAGGCGCATGTATAGTCGTGCTTGAGTAACGGCGATGGACTCGCCATCTGTCACGTTGGCACCTAATATACCTCTGGCGGAAAGTGGGTGTGTGGGTATTACCTATACACCTCTGCCTACCCCTTCGGGGACCCTTGTGGGAAGGCGTGAGGATATATTATATTATAAATGTAAGACTACTTTTAATAGGTTCAGTTTTAAAAAGTAATTATTTTGTGTTTACCTCTGGTTTCAGGTTAGTATACAAGTGTTATGTCTATACTAATATTATAAAGAGGAAAGATTTGTATGTAAGCATGTTTGTATTGAATAGGCTCTGAAGCTACTGGTCCGATTTGAAAAATTCTTTCACCATTGGAAAGTTACATTCACCCTGAGTGACATAGAATATATTTTCTATTATAAAAAAAACGTATGTCCACCCGTGCGGAGCCGGGATGGACCGCTAGTTAAGTTATATATGTAGTCTATCAAGTATTATTTTTGATAGCAGATTTTATTCCCCAGACAAGACAGGCGGAGATTCCTCTTACGAATACCGCCTGGTGAGAGAAGACCAGGCAATATCTCGTCTACTACTATTGTCGATGTGAATGAAATTAAGGTAAGGTATCCTGATAATAAGCATTTTCATAGAAAAAACGGTTCAAGCAGTAACATTATAGTAGCTTGCAAAGAATTAGACTGTAAGTAGGTTTTTGACAAAATTAAGTGCAGTGATTAATCACATCACTAACGACATTTACTATAAAGAACTTTAAAAAGACACCTGCATACGTTCGAGATGGACTCGTCATCTGTCTCACTGGCACCAAAATATATCTTCAGCAAAAAAATAAAATGTTGATACACCTCTGCATACCCTTTCAGGGACCCCGAAAAGTGTCAGTTATATATCATATTATTATTTTTGACGAAACATACTACGTGACCCTTTATTATAATTTTTTTAACCATTTCAATATAGCTCGCAAAGCGTGAGATTTTTATAGAGGATATTGGCTGTGTGACAAAAACCTAAGCGTACCCCCCACCCCTGTGACCAAGCGTGGTATTATTAAAGACTAGGCAATCTTTAAAACTACCCCCTCCCGGTCACGTGGTATGGGTACGTTCACTAATGTATCAGCGTGTACTTAAATATGTTAATAATAATAGTAACTAGAAATGTATGCATTTTGAGAATAAAGCAAACTGAACACAGACCGACAAATTAATTCAGCTCTTTGATCACAGGCAACAACGCCAGTGCCTGAGAAGTTGGAGCTTCAACGAGACTCATCCTCATCTATGAATTCCTCACTTTTAACTCTTGTATTAGCTATAATGTCTTGTATTATGAGATATATATGAGAAATTAATATTTAATGTAATTATGCCTGTACTTTTAGAAAACTATTTATCCCTTGTCATATTGGAGCTACTCGAATATTAATGAATGAACAACTAAATTGTCTTAGTGGTATTTGTGATTTGCCATGAGCGGTCATTGAAACCGCGGCCTTAAGTTTACGCTTAAGCTTAAGCACTACTGAGTTGGTTACTATTAATGAAATGAAAGAATAAATTAAATAAATAATAGTTTAAAAAAACTAAAAAAAAATATTTTTTTTATAGAAAATCCAACTATTATTTATTTTTCATAGCACCTTTGCTTAGCAGTGCAAAAATGAATATAAAAAGTCGCTGATCCTGATTATCCTAGTAAGGATAACGGGTCAAAATGTTTAAAATAGTGAATTGTCATCGGTCCTTAATAAGTATGCCAAATTTTAAGTTAATCCGAAGTTTTGAAGGGAGTTAAAATCATGTTCAAAGATTCCGTTACATACTAACATACAAACATACATACGTCTCAAGCTAATAAAAGCGTATTAATAAAAATATTACAAATTTCTGTATTTTAAATAATCTAGTCACGGACGATAACAATGCGGAAGTGGTTGAAACAAGGAGGCCGATGATAATCGCGTTCCAACTCTAGGTATTTGATCTAGGACCTAGGTAGTTCGATCGAGGATCTCAAGAATGGGAACGCCAAGGGTACTGGGCAACTGGTGAGCATGTATGATGAAATTTAAGAAGATAAAGCGAGAGAAGGGGACTCCATGTACCTCTTGGGGTACGCTTGATGATACGTATGCTTATATTTCTACGCATAGTTCTTTGTAAGGTAAAATAAAAGGAAAATGCTTTGTTAAACTAGATATTTAATTTTATGAATTATAATATGTACATATTACAATTAAGTATAATATTAAGTAATATCCTAAACGTGCTTTAAGTGTTTATATACCTTATAGTTATTGTGATTATAAGTAAATTTAACAACATTTATACTAAATTAATTAATTTATTTAGTCTGAAGGTGAAGTAAGAGGACGCATTTACTTCAGATTCAGTTTAGTTATCAAATAAATAACTTAGAAATAAATGTTACAATTTATTGAATACCCTTATTGAAAATGTTATACTTGTAAGATAATTCAACAAGAACTATGAGTAAAAATGCAGTATAAAAGCTATATATTTTAAAACAAAATTAAACTAAAATAGAAAATAATTCACTTTGTGCAATTCCAAGCAAAATATAATGGCATAATTCTATTCTATTTACCGACTATAAGTTCTATAAATGTATCAAACATTCTCATTACATTTTATAACAATGTAATCAGATGTGACCTTTCACAAATTAGCTAACATTCTTCAATAATATTTGACATTTCAAGATACAGCTCGGTCAGCCGAATGTTAGCCTATCCAAAACTACAATTATTATCACTGAAGATAATATTGAGTTTAATTCAACAATCAATAATTTCACTAATTTGCTCTATATTAATAAAACTACGTATTTATCAATAAAATTAATTACACTTCATAATATGCAATAACATTAATTACTCTCGTTCTTTAGAATTTAAATTACCACAAAATAATATGTATAATTCTTAACAATTTACTTCTGAGTGATATTGTAGGCTCACTTAAAAAGCTCTTTATAAATAAGTAAGTAAGAATACTTAAGAACTAATAATTTAACTGGATTGGCATCCAATAACAATTCATATTTTAACAACTTCAAATAATTGAGGACGATTTATTTGAACTTGCATTTAATGTGAATTGCATGGATAAATGTTTCACGATATTAAGTATTGTTCTACAAAATCATGAGCGTTAATATTCTTAATAAAATTAATGATTAAACAAAGTTAGTATAAAAGATAAACTAATCAATAATGCAGATACCATCAATGTAGGTGCATCGTTGTCGTCAATCCATTCGTATACATACTCGAGGTAAGCATTATCCCATTGGCTATTCAAATTTACTTGTTGGTTAAACCTTTCGCCGGCTTCATCTTCATCTTGGAAATTACTATTCGTTGAAAATATCCAAATAGAAAACTGCAATAAATTAATTATACAACTATAAAACAAGTCTTAATTAATCATGAATGAAGACGATTGAATAGGACTCCAATAATAACTGCAATTGAAAACTTTAATCAATTAATAAACTCCGGGTCTGTATTTTTCAAATCAAAGAAAACGTGACTCTGGATATAAGCAGTTGAAAGGAATTTTATAAAGCTTGGAGTGAATAAACGTATAAGCATGTGTCAATATCATTTCGACACAATTAGAGCATAGTTTTAATAAACACACAAGTATTTTTAGTGGTAAGAGATCGAACCCGCGATAGTAATCAGATGTGAGACTAAATAAAAATTAATAATGGTCTGGAAACCTGCCTACATAATTAGTGGCAATTTTTCGATAGTAGTGATGTGTACGTATGCTTGTCCAAGATGAACAGCGTCATACAAAATACATACTATAATTTACAATTTGTAACTTAACTTGTATTTGTGAAGGAAAACATCGAGAGTAAACCAACATACGTCTGAGAAGAAATTCAAATGCGTAGTTTTGCTTGAGTAACGGCGATGGACTCGCCATCTGTCACGTTGGCGCCTAATATACCTCTGGCGTAACGTGGGTGTGTGGGTATTACCTATATACCTCACCTACCCCTTCGGGGACCCTTGTGGGAAGGCGTGAGGATATATAATATTATTTCAATATTGCTTACCTCAGTAGCTAAATCATTGTCAGCCATATTTTCAGAAAGGATGAACATAACTCTTTCTAAGCCTTTTGGTCCACCGTACCTAGAATGGGACAAAACTTTTCTTTAGTCTACTGCGTATAGTCAT
Organism: Drepana arcuata; assembly: GCA_016069955.1. Taxonomy (NCBI): domain Eukaryota; kingdom Metazoa; phylum Arthropoda; class Insecta; order Lepidoptera; family Drepanidae; genus Drepana; species Drepana arcuata. The sequence continues at coordinate 127,158 of JACCPG010000459.1, read as the reverse complement.
TAAAGAGCTTTATAACGTAAAAGGAAATGGTCGTACGTTGACTCGTGTCGTAGAAGTTTTTTCATGGCAGGAATTCAACTGGCTTTGTTATCCAAATTGGCAATACATGTCAATTCAGAAGTTAAGAAGATTATGTATGAAATGTTCTAGAATAAATGTAAACAAAAAAGGAAAGTCTAGATTAAAAATACTTACAAATTTCGAATCTCATTTGTATTGCGAATAGCAAAGTTGATAGCTTCAAAAGCGTTTGCATAACTGGATTCTGCAACCGCTTCGAATATTTTCAGCCTCTCTTCTGTTGTGTATTCACTGTTAGGGTTTACTGTGGCGGATAGTAGTCTGAAAATGAAAAACTTTGTAGCTTTTTACTCTGTTTTTATAAAACGCGAGTATTTTTAGGGTTGTCACTCAATCAATCCAGAGCTATTTAAAAATAATAAAACGGAACGATAAGACACACACACATATCATCACGCCGAGTCCCTAGGGGGTGGCTAATGATAAGACTGTCACTATATATTCTATTGATAGACTCAATGGCCACCAATTATCAGTGTATTGATTTCTTTGGTTGAAATGTTTTTTCTTTGCCAATAAGATCAACACTAATGGTAAGCACTTGCCGCCGCCTAGAGGCAGCTCGCGCGTTGCCGACCCTGCAGGAATATTTTCACGGCCTTCTTGAAGGGTTAATTTCATTAAATATGTTTTGGCACATCAGTTCCTCGTTACGTCCAAATAGATGACAGTACTTACTGCTGCTTGCTACTTGCAGAATTCCACAACTAGGGATCTTCAGCGCATAATTTAGATGAAAATAGTTTTATGCTTGTTTTACGTTTCTATTAATCTGATATATGAAATATCTGTCAATGTATAATTTAAGTATATAATAAGTTACCTAGTAAATTTAAGTGGTTAAGCTATAGGTAGTTTAAAATTCAATTATATAAATGGTTGAATGACAAAAACTTTTATAGTATATAAGAGTTTTTGAACTCTGACCTAAATTTGTATGCTGAAAACTAAAAATATAACTCAGCAAAACATGTTATTCATAAACACCAATTTATACCATGTTTTTTGCAAGTAAATGATTATTATTACAAAGAAGTATACCGATACTTACGTATTAATGAAGCCTGAGTCTTGTGAGCACGCCAAAGCTTCCATAATGACAATACGTTCATAAAGACTCACTTCCAATTCCATTCGCTGCTGTAAAGCATTTATGGCATCATTTCCACCTTCTTTAACCATAGTGCAGTAGACTGCAGGTCTCATATCGTGGGGTATACCTGGATTCCTGTTAATCGATGGAAAATTTTATATCTTGTCAGAAGTTGCTTGTTAATTTTGATGAGATTAATATGTCTAGACAGAGGCAGATGATAGAATTCACGTCAGAAAAATTCTAATCTTATCATACCTTCCCAGAAACGTAGGCAGAGGTGGAACAACACCCTCTTTTTATCGACGATAATGTTGGTGCTCAAGTGACACACGGCAAGTCCATCACCGTCTCTCAGGAACGACTGTATAGTCGTCACTGAATTTCTACTTTAACGTTCGTAGGTTTCCATCTATGAGTATTTGGTCGTTCAAGGTTAATGGCTTTATGGCGTTAGGCTCATGGTGCATTAATCACAGTTACTTAGGTTCAGAAAAAACTCATTGATAGGTTGTAGTTTGGGTTTGCAAGTTTTGCTGAACATGAACTTTTCATCAAAGCAATTAAAAACACGTAATGCCATTCATATCTATATTATTAAAACTACAACTGATTGAAGAATCAATATAAAAATCTAAAATATTTTGTTCAGCTAAAGGGAAGCAGAGAACACTTGCTGAACGTCACATACTAAATAAAAACTAAAGTTACCGCCGTGAACTGCTCTATGTATTGTTTCCAAGAAATTTTAACGAATTATAACCTGAATAATAATGTGTTATTACCCTAATGATAATAAAAGTAATAAGGTCACTTAACGATCTTCATCTAATCTGATAATATTAAGGTAAAACATATATTAAAACACTTACACGGCAGGGTCATTGCTATTAGGATCCCAGAACCAGTCTATCGCAGCGGCGATGCAAGGCTGGTAGTTGGACCTACACGCGTGGTCCATTACCAGGCCTCTAGTCAGGGACACCATTGCAGCTTCAGTCACTGTAGTGTCTGGATGGAAGCCTATCTCGTTCTCAAATGCCAATATTGATCTTCTCACCATTCTCTATAATGACACAAAATATATTTTGAAATTCTAGACGCCTGACTTAAACCTTACCTACGAAGTATACTACGAACGAACGAATGTCTATATATATATATACTAGCGGCCCGTCCCGGTTTCGCACGGGTGGACATTTATTTTTTAAACATTGTGGCATAATTTTTTTTTCTTGCAGTTAAAATAGCCTATGTTAATCAGTGGTAATGTAGCACTAAAATGGTGAAAGAATTTTAAAAATCGGCCTAGAACGGCCTTACAAACATACTTACATACAAATCTTTCCTCTTTATAATATTACTAGTATAGATATATGTAGTTTAGGTGTTGGCAATTACTTTAGGCGCCTATTATTTAGGGTTGAAAAAATTTTTGTATATTGAAAAACTCATTGGCATAGTCGGAATTTGGACGTTCGAGTAGTTGCCTGCGACTCTTAATGCTAATTACTGTAATTGGTTCGCCGTTCTAATTTTAAGTTAGTTTAACAGTTAAGTTCATTGTAGTCCCAAAAAGGTGACTCACCAAGTAAATATCAGGATCCATATCGTCATCATCGTCTATATATGCTTCGAGGCGTTTCTTCAGGAAATTCATGTTCCTTACAAACGCCTTCCATACTGCGTACTCGGTCTCATGTTCCATGGTCAAAACAACTCGTAGAGCAATGTCGTAGTCAAGACTACCTGCTCTTGCTAAATTCAGAGCATCGTCGACGAGCTGAAAAAATATTTTTAAATTTATTTTTATTAAGTGATAATCATTTGTCTTGACTTCCTTTATCCGATTTAATTATTTCAAGAATTTTACTAGCAGTTTCAAGACATTTGATTGTTTATCAATTTAATATAGTTGCTGTTAAACTTCCACTTAATTAAGCCGATCGTGATGAAATTTGAGAATGAATTTGATAGTGCGATCCACGAAGACGCACCCCACTATTCTTCCTTATAGTTAATAGTGTAAGTGTGCAACTTTCCTACGTTTGAGTATTGTCGGTACACACTGATTACCTATGAGTGCACACGCACACTACAATTAAACTCGGCTCATACTGTCCGCATCCCGCGACCCCCTCGACTAGAAATTGGTGGGGCGCGCCTTTGTGGATGGCACTATCTGTACTAATAAGAACTACATAATAGTAATTCTTTTCCCGCCGCTAGATGTCGCTGCACTGTTTGAGTTTAATACACACTGGCCACTAATAAAAAACGTTATTCAAATAATTTACCGTAGCCCGATTCAGGGGATGAATCCGTTCCCGCTCGAATGGGTCTGACAGCGCGTCGATAATTCTTTCCCACAGCTCGTTATCATACCTGACACGGTAATAACCTGCAATAAATATTCATTTATATGATTAGTACATGTTTTCACATCCATCTGTAATCATATGCCTATTGTATTTAAATATAGCTTCACTTCCTTCCTTCCCACAAAGGGTCCCCGAAGGGGTAGGGAGAGCTGTATACACTTTCCGCCAGAGATATTTTTTATACAACAACCCTGGCAATCAAGCATACCGCCCACCCGATGGAAAACGGTTACCGCAGCCTATTTACGCTTACAATACCGAAGTATTACTTGCACGTAGCCACTCTGTTGGGAGAGTTTTACTGTGTTAGCAGCATAATGGGACTAATCCCTCTGCTGCCAACACAATATAACAATCCTCCCTCCTCCCCAAGGTGCTCATTAATGGAAACCTTAATCATCGCGCAGGAACACAACACAGCAAATTGTGATATTGGCTACGGACTTCTATAAGGTGGAGGTCCTGCCCCAGTCATGCAGCTCTAAATTCGAATAGGACGTCCTTTATAAGTCCTTTCTTCAATTAATTTATTTACCTTGGCCTTGAATATTTAAAAGAATCCAGTCGTCATCTCCTAAGGACAAAGACAGACTCAAAGAACCGTCTACAATGGTGTGAGGGTATATGTCATCGAAATTGGGGTTCGCTCTTGTTGTAAATGACACGGGCACCATGTAGTTGACGTGGTTCAGACTTCCCAAGCTGAATCGTTCCTGTAAACAGTAAAATACATTTTCAGGATGAAAATATATCTATCTACACTAATATTATAAAGAGGAAAACTTTGTTTGTTTGTTTGTTTGGTTGTAATGAATAGGCTCAAAAACTACTGGACCGATTTGAAAAATTCTTTCACTGTTGGGAAGCTACACTATCTCCGATGAACATAGGCTATATTGAATTGGACCCGATAGGTGGCGCTGCGATCGAGTTTCAGGAATTTAACTTTTTCACCCGGGCGAAGCTATCCCTTTCTGTGTGTCTTAAGGTGGATTCGAGAATGGTTTAGTGGACCCGATAGATGGCGCTGCGATCGTGTTATGGGCAATTTAACTTTTTCACCCGAGCGAAGCTGGGCGGGTCAGCTGGTATAATATATATCTATAATATATCTACCCACAGTTATATCAAATCGATCGGATACTCAAGGACGGGAACGTCAAGAGTACTCGAAACCGGCGAGCACATGAAGAGACTGATACATGTGAAGCGAAGGAGGTATGCAAACCTAGAGAGAACTGGGGGTCTATTTTCTCTGTCTATTCCGTTATGGGCTCATCATGATAATATGTATTTATTTATGTGTGTAAAGAAATTCACTCAAATAGTAAAATAATGATTTTTCAACCTGAGTTAGAATCACTCCTCCTTGCCGTAAACTGACGTGAAGGAGAGGGTATCCTTCCGTTGTAGCCCAGGCCTCTAGGAATTCGAAGAAGTCATCGACCATGTCATTTCCTCTGAACTCACTGTTAACTGCATCGACGAAGTTTAAGAAGTTTACCGTTTGCAGAGACCTGTTAGGAACAGTTTTATTTTACTTACAAGTTCAAATTTAGACTGTGTCAATTAGGTTGTTTTTACTTAGGTTTTTGTTTTGACATACACAAAGCTTTACGGTGAAGGAGAACATCGTGAAGATATGTTCATAATTTGGAAAGGACATTTAAATATTAAGACGATAGATTGGCCACGTGTCACCAAAATATATCTCGGGCGAAAGCAGTGTTGTTGCCCAAGCCTACCCCTTCGTGGACCCTTGCGGGAAGGCGTGAATATATATATAATACTTTCTAGCTCTCATTTTCGAATAAATATGCCATCTTGCCTTTTGACAAACCTATAAACACGAAGTATGCCCTCGGGCATATTTCTACTACTCTTCAATAGACTGATAAGACACTTGACTCTGACATTTCTTTGAAGCAATAAAGGTAGTCTACGAACAAGGAATAATAAGATTTATCTCTCAAACGTATTGTTGATCATCAATGTGCAAATAACTATCTTCAAATGACTTCGGTATGACTGTCTTTCGCAACACGTTTCGCTATTAACTGCTAATTAATTTCCACCGACAAGGTCTCACACTGCGCGGGTTCCCTTCGAATTTGCGAATTTCCTTCCACTCAGACTGTGGTACGATCTCTCTGTTGAGGTTTTTACTAAACAGCATGGAGTTCTTCATGAAGGAAGTAAAAAGTCCCCTGCATGGTCGGCAACGCGAGTGATACCATTGGTGTTGCAAGCGTTTATAAGTGACGGAAACCCCACACCAACTGGCTGGCTATGAGATAGTTTGGTGCCTAAGTGGAATAAAAAAAATACTAACCTGCTTGCTAAGAGGGATCTGGCAGCAGTTTGAATGAAGTCTTGCTGAGCTCCTCCGAGCACATTTCTTATCATTTTCATTATCGCCGGCGCCTTTTTGCTAACCATTCCATACACTTTCTGCCTTATTTCATTTTCCTCAAACAAGTCGTCAGCAGCTTCTAATGGCATGGGACTTACGTAGGAGTCGTAGAGGAGACTCTCCTGTATTACTTCTGTGACGAACAAGGTTTCTACGTCCAGTAAGTTGATGTCCACTCCAAAGCTATTTTCTTGAAACTGAAAGGCAATTGAAAATAATTATGGACAATGCTTTTATTTGGGGAATAGAAGTTTTTGATTTGAAATTGAACAATGGACCCAGTAGCGTTTGTATAATATCTTCACGCCTTCCCACAAGAGTCTTCGAAGGAGGTAGGCAGCGGTATATAGGTAATGCCGATAATTTTAAAAGAGGTAGGGCATAACGGGTTTCCCGTTCGAATTCGGAGCTGCCCGACTGGGGCAGGACCTCCACCTTATAAAAGTCCGTAGCCAAATAACACAATTTTTTGTGTTGTGTTCCTACGCGGTGAATAAGGTTTCCAGTAATCCAGGATTGTTAAATTGTGTTGGAAGCAGAGTGATTAAACCCATTATGCTGTCAACACACTCTCCGAACGTAACTCTCCGAACACACAGTGGCAACACGCCAGTGATACTTCGGTATCGTGAGCGTAAATAGGCTACGGTAACCGCTTCCCATCAGGTGGGCCGTACGCTTGTTTGTTTGCCCCTCTTGTTGTATAAAAAAAAATCACCCTCTGTATATAAATCTACTGGATTCCCTCAGTCACAAATTCATTATATAGCCTAAGCGGTTATTTAACTTTTTACTTATATCTTATTATTTATTAAGTGTGTGGAGGAAGGGGCAGAGGCAGGCCAAGTCGAACGAACACACAACGATGCGAACGTCAAGAGTATTCGAAACTAGCGCTAGCATGAATGAACTAATGAATGTGTAGCGAAAGAGGTCTGTCATAGAGATATATGGCGCTCTACTCCCTCTGCCGCCCTATGTACTGATGTCGTAAAGATATACAATACGATAATTCAATATTAAGCAAATAAAGATTAATAAACTTACCGCTTTAAGCACTTCGTAAGCAGCGTATGAGCCAAGTCCACTAACTACCCACTGGTGTCGCCAGTTTTCAGGAAATACAACAAATCCAAACCACTGGCGAGATATAGATTCGGCAATCGTTGATAGAGATAAGAATCGCTGCTTTACAGAATGCGACGTCTCCATAAATATGTAAGGCTCCCTGTAAAACAAAAGCAGACACACACTCGAGTACTATTTTCTTATCCATATTCATCTAATTTGAATTTTTCTAATATATATCTTCACGCCTTCCCACAAGGGTCCCCGAAGGGGTAGGCAGAGGTGTATAGGCAATACCCACACACCCCCTTTCCGTCAGAGATAGAGTTCAGGAGCCAACGTGACAGATGGCGAGTCCATCGCCGTTACTCAAGCATGACTATACATACGCCTTTGAATTACTTCTCAGACGTATGCAGGTTTCGTCTCGATGTTTTCCTTCACCGTAAACCTTGTGATGAGACTAATCACTGTACTTAAGTTCTGAAAAACTCATTGGTAACCACTCTGTTACATTTCATCTGGGGATGAGTCAATTTCTGCGAAACGAATTTATTTATAAATTTTAACTGTGTTGTCTGCTCCTAATTGCTTATATAAGTAGGTAATTAGGGCTTGGCATTTATATGTGCATTCAATACAAGGCGTCTTTCTATCGTACTGAAATAAGAAGCAAAATTGCTTTTTATTACAGTGTCGTAAAAATACATAACGTAATATGTCACAACCTGCGTGAGAACAAATATATAAAATGTGAAATTGTACCTACATATTAATTACAACGAGAGTCGGGTCTGTTCTACACGCCTGACTCACGGTACCAAAGTAATATATCTAACCCCTCACGGAATAAATCAACGTGACATAGGGAATACTTATTAAACGTCACATAATAAATTAATTTCCTTTCCAAGAAAAAAACTGGAGGGAAAAGAAACAGAAAGTCAATCTCCCTTTTTCTTTTTCTCCGGTTTTCTTTTTAATGTTGGTACCCTTTGAAGTTTATATAGTGGGGCAGACGGAGTTGAGCACCCCATTAGACTTACAGATCACTTTGTGCGTGCAACCTTCCACTATTGTTTGAGTATTGTCGGTACACACTGATTACCTATGAGTGCACACGCACACTACAATTAATAGAGTCGGGTCATACTCCCCGCATCCCGCATCCCCTCGACTAGAAATGTGTGGGGCGCGTCTTTTTGGATGGCTCTAACTATAGTTAGCTTACCATATCCCGATGACAGACAAAGAAGTCCATTCTGTGTGCACGTCAGGTAGTGCGAAGATGTTCATCCTACCATCCTGATCAACAATTATTTCAAAATAATTCTTGTTAGTCCATTCATTCAAGGAGTTTACGAAGGAATTGATTGCTACAGACGCCTGGCCATCTTGGCCGGAGAGACCTTGTCGACCAAAGAGGAGAACGTTCGTCGTTGGGATGTTCACGTTGATGAAGTTATGCGCCATCATACCCCATGAGTGGGTGGGCCCGGCTAGCGGGCGGAACGTAGTGCTGAAAAAATATGACAGTTTGAGTAGTCGCATGTAACTAACATGTTGCTATCCGATTCCCGAATGCTTGATTAATGAGTTTTTTCTTAAGTATGTATTGTGATTATTCATACCAAATTCATTGTTTCACGGTGAAGAAAAATCACAAATTCAAAGACTTGCTGGAGAAAAAGCGTTGATTTGCCATTCGTCCTTGTATTGTGTTATACAAGGCCCATTCCCATTTCCCAAGACCCATTCGGCAATCCTTGTGCATATATTTACAGGCATTTTTATATAGTTGTATGGCAAAAGGGATTGGTTACTCAATGGTTTACATAGCAAATTGGAAAGTCAAAACAACGCTTTCGAATCCCAGCGGTGTGTAACAGATTACACCAAATAGTGTAGTGTAGTATAGTGTTATAGTTATCTTTTATCCTTAATGATTGTACTTACAAGCTGTTATCCTCGAGCAAAGAGTTGGCCACTATGTTGGTGAAACCAACATTGTTGAATGTGAAACTGATGACTGACGGCTCAGTGGGCTCGTCAATGCACGGGAACACTCGTCTCGCGTTCGTAGGGAACAGGTTCATTGCCAGATATGTGCTGAAATATTTTTTTAAGATATCACACCTTATTATATTACACCTTATTATATATATATATATATATATATATATATATATATATATATATATATAATAAGGTAATAACCGAGCACGCCTGCCAGGGAGTGGGAATTCTACTATCCAGCCGCTTGGCAGAATGTATGATAAGTTATGATGCGGTGAGCCCCAGACTTATTTGGGCTCGCTTTAAAATAGGCCTTACCCGACTGTATTTAGTCGCGGTATATGCTCCGGTGGCCTCAGCGGACACTTGCGACCTGAATAAGTTCTGGGAATGTGTGATTAATGTTCTAGAGACGAAAGAAGGGAATGAAAAGCTGATTATTTGTGGTGATCTGAATGGATGGGTCGGGACAGCCCGTAAGGATTACGAGGCAGTACTCGGCAAGTATGGTGATAAGAGAGTGAACGAGGCAGGCAAGCTGATATATTTTTTTTTTTTTTTATTTTTATTATAACTGTGTCCCTCTGACGTGGTGGTCAGAGACTTTGTTTTGCCTTATTTTATTTTGGGTTTGTTCTTGTTTTTCTTTTCAAGTTTGAATGGGGTTTTTCTTTTCCTCATTATTTTTCTTTTTTCTATTGTTACTCTTTTTTTTTTTTTTTTTCTTTTATGGTTATAATTTTACAATTTCTTTTAACTTAATAAATTAATTTTACTGACTAGTTACACATTTTTTTTTTTTTATACTATCATTAAGTTCTTATATTATATTACAAGTTTATATCTTATATATATATACATATTTTCTTTATTTTATACAATTTCCGTTAACTAAGGCATATTAAACTGAGAGGCGTCATCGATGGAACCGACTCAGGTCTTGTTTCCATCGATGACCCTCTGGATAACACTGGTGCAGAAGGCCAAGAATGGTTCGCGCGTGAGTTTTTCAACCAAAAGTTGGTTCAGGGTTACCTCTTCTATCTTGGAATCTACCCTATTTTCGGCCTCGTACCTGTCTACGCCGAAAATAGGGCAGTTCGTGAGTACGTGCAGGGGGGTCTGCTCGACGCCCGGCTCGCATTGACACGATGGGTTCTCTTTGCACTTAAACCTGTGCAGGTATTCCGAGAACCCACCGTGCCCGGACAGCATCTGCGTCAAAATGCCAGTCGGTCGGAGCTGTCGGACCACCCTGTACGCCTCAATGGCATCCGGGAGGAACACCTTGGTATGGCGCGCGGTGGACCCAGACTTGTACCTCTGGTTCCATTCGTCAAGCGACGCTTTCCGGAGCTCTCGCTTGACGAATGAAACCGGGCACCCCTGGTAGTCCGCCTTCCGCTTGAGGCGCAGTGCAGCCTCCTTGGCCAACTGGTCTGCCCGCTCGTTCCCCTCAAGCCCTGCGTGTGCCTTCACCCAGAACAAGGAGACTTCCTTGCCCTGGGCGCGGCTGCGCCGGATGTTGTTGCGCGTTTCAACCGCCAGGGGGTGGGGGGAAGTATTGCCGACTACAGTTTCCAAGGCCGAGCGCGAGTCACTGAGGATTGCAAAGCTTGCCTCGACGCACCTGAGGACCTCCCTCGTGGCTCGGCATATGGCCAGTAGCTCAGCCTGGTAGACCGTGCAATGCGGTGGCAGCTTGAGTTTGATGGCTCTTGTCTCGGCCTCGCTGCTCCGAAGAGACAGCGCTGCTCCGACCTGGCCATCAATCTTACTGCCGTCAGTGTAGATCCGAACCAACTGGGTGACCCGGCTATCTACCTGCGCTTGGTCTATCAGGCTGGAGAACTCCAGGCTCATGTGCTCTGCCGGGTGCGGTGCTTCTGTGGACGCGACGCCGCGTTCCACCTCCCGATCGCCTAGCGCTGGCAGGGACACCCCCCTCTTGGCCTCGTACAGGGCGGCTGCCTCCTGAATCCTGAGGTCAAGTGGCAGTATCCCCGCCAGCACCAGTGCCGCGTTCAGGGAGACGGTGCGGTAGGCTCCACAGAGCTTTTGTGCGAATCCTCGTTGAACCGCGCCTAGCTGTCTCTGCACCCCAAGCTTCTTGCTCGCCTCCGACCAGGCGCTGGAGGCGTACAGGATCACTGGCTCCACCGCTGCCGTGTAGATGACGCGGATCACGTCACGGTGGAGGCCCCAACTCACCTTGGCGGCTCGCGACAACTGCTTGTAGACGCCCAACGCCTTCTTGCAGATGTTCGCAACATGGGCGTTGAACGTCAATCCGCTGTCTATCGTGAGCCCCAGGATCCTGATCTCATCGGACATACCAATGTCTACCCCGCCCATGCTCAGGAGCGGAGTGTCAAATTTCAGCTTCCGCGTGATTACCATCGCTTTTGTTTTTTGCGGTGCGAATTTCAGCTTATTTTTGACACCCCACCCGCGAACATGCTCGAGGGCGGCATTGGCACATCTCTGCACCTCAAGCGCCGTTTCGGCGGCGAACACCAACACGACGTCGTCAGCGAAAGCCTGGCAATATACCCCTTTTTCTTTAAGATCTCTCAGCAATGGGTCGAGAAGAAGGTTCCAGAGGATGGGGCCGCCGATTGAGCCCTGAACGCAACCTTTATTGGTGCGCTTGGTATACTCTTCACCGGCGTACCTCACCCTCACCGTTCGGTCGCAAAGGTAGCTGTCTACCACCCTCCGCAGGTTGACTGGTACCTCTTCCTCAGCCAGACGGACCCTTAAGGCCGGCCACCAGGCGCTGTCGAAGGCTCCCTCTATGTCCAGCGACACGATCGTGACGAGCTTCTTAGCAGAAAGCTCGCCACGGATCTGCCGCATAAGGTCATAGAGGGCGTCTTCGGTGCTCTTCTGGGGCATGAATCCGTACTGGCGAGTACTCAACCTGGGGATAAGGTGCCAACTGACCCTGCGAACTACCATCTTCGCATAGATCTTACCCATCACTGAGAGGAGGCCAATAGGCCTGTAGGCCTTGGGGTCCCGGTAATCGTCTTTGACAGGCTTCCGCAAGACGACGACGGTTGCCTCCTTCCAGGCGGTTGGGAAGCAGGACAATTCTAGGCATTTGTTCATCAGGGCTAGGTGAAAGACGGGGTCTTTGGAGATGACTTGGCTGCAGATGTCAGCCGTGAGACCGTCCGCCCCGGGGCCTTCTTAGGGTTAAAGCTCCCCACCGCGGCTCTAAGCTCTTCCAGGGTAAACGGCGGGTCATGCAACTCATCATGCACCCGCTCGTTTACCCGGTCTGCTTCTACCCTCGTCCGTCGGTGGTCAGCGTTATCCCCGCACTCAAGGTCCTCCGGGTAGAACGTCTCCGCCAACACCCTAGCCGCCTCCTGTTGAGTCATCTCCTTCCCGTCCTTCACTAGGGGTAGGTCCTCATACCGCTTGGAGGTCTTCCCTATCACCCTGTATATCCCCTCCCAAATGCCTTCCTTGTCCTGCCTCCCACAGAACTCTTTCCAGCTGTTAGTCTGGGCCAACCTCGCCATCGCCTCATACTCCTGTTTGCTTTGCAGGTACTCATCGACGACACCCGCCCTCCGACACGGTGCTGCACATCGGATCCTGCGCTTCCGGGTGGCGACCTCTCCCTTCTTAGCCGCCAGCTCAGCACAGGTGATGGACACCAGGGTGTATAGGGGAGCTGACCTGGGAGCGGACCACTTCCTAGTTATAACTAGGATAAGGGGTCTGTTCGCGGGCTGGCGATCCCGCGCTGGGGGTCCCTGTTCTGCAGTCGCAGACCGCATCAAAAGCTGGAGGCTTCAAGATGCGGCTATTAGAGACAGATATCAAGAAAGGGTATCTGAACAGCTAGCCTGTCCACCGAAAGATGTGTTTGAGAGTGTCGATGTTTGTTGGCAGTTCCTTAAGTCCAGCATATTATGCGCCGCGAAAGAGGTTTGTGGCATTTCGAAAGGGCGGACAACCAAAATGGCGATGGTTGGTGGGATGATGAAGTGAAAGAAGAAGTTAAAAAGAAGAAGGATGCAAGGCAAGACATTTTGGCTATGTCCAGCTCAAGTGAGAGTATGAAAGAAAAGATGAAAGAAAATACCGCCTGCAAAAAAATCGTACGAAAGAGATAATAGCTCAGAAGCGTGAGAGGTTCCAAATGACTGTAGACGAAAAACTGTCACAGAATTTCAAGGACAATGCAAAACTTTTTTGGAGGGAAGTTAAGAAGTCCAGAAATGGTGTTACAGCTAGTAGTAGGATGAATGTGATTTTCTCGAAGGACAATAACATACTGACTGACAAAACAGACGTCCTCAGGCGATGGAGTGAATTTTACAAAGATATGTATGATGATGATGCCGCTGATCTACTCACAGAGCTGCCTCCAACAGAATCTGTCGAGGATCCTATAGCGGATAAAATAAGTATGGGAGAGATTGTAAGTGCGATAAGAAGTCTGAAATGTGGAAAAGCTGCGGGAATAGATGGGATTACGGCTGAGATGATCAAGTACGGTGGACCAGCGGTCTGGGACGTCATCTATTTGCTATGCAATCTTTGCTGGGAAAAGGGTGATGTTCCGGACGACTGGAGGCGAGCAGTCATCGTGCCTTTCTATAAAGGAAAGGGATCACGATTGGACTGCTCAAACTACAGAGCCATCAGCTTGGTCAGCTTAGCTAGTAAAGTGTATACGAAGATCCTGACGATAAGAATGCAAGAGCGATCCGAAAGATTTCTCTGGGAATCCCAAGGTGGATTTAGACCAGGAAGAGGATGTATGGATCAAACCTTCTCGCTTCGCGGAATCGCGGAAAAGTTTTTGGATATTAACCAAAGGGTTTTCTGCGCTTTCGTCGACTTGGAGAAGGCATTTGATAGAGTCGTACGAAAGGAACTCTGGGACGTGTTGCCTGGATATGGAGTGAGCAGTTCCCTACTGCATGCCGTGAAATCACTCTATAGTGATAGCGGGGCGTGCGTTAGGGTTAATGGTGAGATGTCACCCTGGTTTGATGTGAAGTCGGGGGTCAAACAAGGGTGTATCATGTCTGCCCGGCTGTTCATTATATATCTAGATAACTGTCTGAGAGCACTAAGAACGAACGGATGTGGAGTGAAAATGGGAAACTTAGTGGTCAACTGCCTATTATACGCCGATGACGCGGTTTTACTGGCGTCATCAGAGGGCGAACTGCAGTCACTAGTTACCATAATGAAAGTAGAATGTGAAAAGAAGGGGCTGCGCCTAAACGCTGGCAAGACTAAGGTTCTGGTATTCGAAAGAGATGAACAAGTGACCGAGTGTGCTATATCGGTAAATGGGCAAATTCTAGAGCAAGTGAATGAATTTGTATATCTTGGAAGCATGTTTACACGAGATGGAAAGTATGAAAAAGATATTGAAAGAAGGATAACTGCCGGAAATAAGGTGAATGGAGCCATGTCGGCGTTGATGGGCAGTAAAAGTCTGAGCAAGAATGCTCGAGTTGCTGTCCACAACGCGATATTGGTACCTACCTTATTGTATGGCAGCGAATCCTGGGTATGTCAGAGGAAGTATGAAAATAGCTTGAATGCAGTCGAGATGCGATCTCTTCGAAAAATGTGCGGCGTAACGATATTAGATCGAATCCGCAATGAAGAGATTCGCAAATCAACTGGCGTGAATGAGGGCGTGATTGTAAAGATGAAGAAAGGCATGTTACGTTGGTTTGGACACATAGAAAGGATGAGTGAAGAAAGATTGACGAAACAGATATACAAAGCAAAAGTGTGTGCAAGAAGAGGCAGAGGAAGGCCACGTTCCAACTACCTGGATCAAATAGATCGGACTCTGAAGGACGGGAACGTTAAGAGTACTCGAAACCGACGAGCATGTATGAAGAGACTGATGAATGTGGACGAAGCGAAAGAGGTATGTAAGTCTAGAGAGAACTGGCGCTCTATACTCTCTGCCTACCCCGTTAGGGACTTGGCGTGATGATATGTATGTATGTATATATATATATATTCATATTACACCTTAAATTGTCGTATTTGCGAAAGCATATTGGATCGCCATCTGTCACGTTGGCGCCTAAAATAAATCTCCGGCGAAAAGTGGCTGTGTACCACCGACACACACACACACGAACACACATATACAATCCTTTTCATATGAAACATAATCTATTTTAATCATGCATTTATTCACCGCATTTATTTGAAATTGAGTTCCCTGTATACCCAATTACGATGCAAAGGAGGATAAAGCAAAAGGCCGTGGTGGCCGAGTGGTTCGAGCAGTTGCCTGCGAAGCAAAGGTCGCAAGTTCGATTCCCGACTGTAACAATGAGTTTTTCTGAACTTAAGTACAGTGATTAGTCACACCACGAGCTTTACGGTGAAGGAAAACATCGAGAGGAAACCTGCATACGTCTGAGAAGCAATTCAAAGGAGTATGTAGAGTCGTGCTTGAGTAACGGCGATGGACTCACCATCTGTCACGTTGGCACCTAATATACATCTGGCGGAAAGTGGGTGTACCTATACACCTCGGCCTACCCCTTCGGGGACCCTTGTGGGAAGGCGTGAGGACATATTATATTATTATTATTATTATATTTTCAGCCATGCGCTGAAATACGCTAATTAGTTGTGGAATAGCTACTTGTCGCCGAAGTTGGCTTGGCATACTAAAATCGTTATGACAGCAAAAAATATGATCATAATTATTGTTGTGGAAAGTGTTGTTAGGTGACTTGTAAAGTTTGTGAATTTTTTGCCGATTATTCGTGAATCATTTCGACATAAACACTCAATATGTTTGTAACGTTCCATGATTGACACTATCGTGAATTTGTGAAGTATATCTTATTGCGATAGAGCGCAGAGGGCTGCTAATCTCAAACATGGCTATGTACATAGTCACACACTGTGCGAACATAGGTATCTTATCGACTCTCATTCGAGAGTTCTACTTTGGCATGTGACATATTTCACACTTTTATTCCGAAATTCTTATCATTACATCGATACTATGTATTAAGCAGCTTTGCGAAAACTTCTGAGAACATGACATTTCCACTTTTCTTGATATTGTTGCCTAAAAAGATTTTAATTCAAATTACAGATAACTATTTTTATAGTCTAAGTCAACGCAAGTGTATGCCTCATAGGTAGCGTTACCATGCGGCAAGGAAACTCATTCTCAAGCTGATTCTACATTTTCTACAGTTAGAAGTTAATGAGATAGTCTGCTAATTATATTTAAGTAACTAAAAAATATATTGGAATGTTTTGTTAATCACAAAACTTTAGGTATATTCAATATATCATTAAATGTACCTCTCACAATTATGACGTCTAAAATTGACCCAAATTTAATCCTATATCTTTTAAGGAACTCTGAACTCTTACTATAAGGGGCATCTGTTATGCTAGTTTACAGTTATTCAATAAAAATTAAGTAAAGTGGTGCCTGAAATGCCTCTATAATAAGCGCTTATTAGCTACTACAACATTTTACTACCAGGCAGGTCGTAAGCATCTACTTCGATCTAATATTCAAACATATTTATTTATATTATCCACCGGCCACCACAGAGCCGTGGTGGCCGAGTGGTTTGAGCAGTTGCCTGCGACGCAAAGGTCGCAAGTTCGAATCCCGACTGTACCAATGAGTTTTTTCTGAACTTAAGTACAGTGATTAGTCACACCACGAGCTGAACGGTGAAGGAAAACATCGAGAGGAAACCTGCATACGTCTAAGAAGAAATTCAAAGGCGTATGTATAGTCGTGCTGGAGCAACGGCGATGGACTCGCCATCTGTCACGTTGGCACCTAATATATCTCTGGCGGAAAGTGGGTGTGCGGGTATTACCTATACACCTCTGCCTATCCCTTCGGGGAACCCTTGTGTGAAGGCGTGAGGATATATTATATTATATATATATATATATATATATTATCCACCTAATATTAACATAAAACAAAATAAGAATATTGTAAAGAAAATTCACATTCAAAATAAGTACTCACCCACTAGGGGACCTTCCAGCATACAGGCCGTTACCAGCTGATGCCAAACTACCCGTATATCTTATAAATAATGTATATAGTGTAGCCTCGAACCCTGTTTCGATTTCTAACTGGTTATCGTCATTAATAAAATGATTAGCTGGGGACAACAGCGATCCTCCAGAAACAGCGAATTCAACCGATTGGATATTTAAATCCTGCTGGTAAAATATCATAGAGTCTTCTCTTGTATTAGCATCTAATATATTTATTTGCGCTATTAGTTCCGCGGAAAATGTGTTGCTTGCGAAATCTGGTTCTATTGTTACAGCGTAACTCATTACGGCCATTCCTGGGCGAATGTTGTTTCTCAGCTGTACAGAAGATGCATTCTTAGTATCCTTCAAGTTTGTCGCTTCATCCGTAATATTCACGTTAGTAGAACTTGAATCCAAATCATAGCTGCGTATCACTCGGACTTTTAAGTCGTTTAAACCATCATTAGTTTCAATGTTTGTTATGTCTATTGGTAAGCCCGATATGAACACAATTACAAGTGAAATGACACAAGCTGTTGTAAACTGACCCATGTTAGAAACAAAATGTTTTATTGGGCGTTAGGAAATCATCTGGACTATTTTGAATGTTACCACATCAATGACGAACAAGAGACTGATCAGATCCGTGAGTATCGGTATCTAGTGATAGCGACATCATGTATGATGAAATGCCACATCGTGAATCGTCAAAATCTCAACTAAGATTGGTATTTCCTCCAGATAACTCTCGATAACTGGTACAGATACTTGATACTACAAATACATACATGTAAAAAATGATTTTTTACGACAAATGGACGTAAATGAGAATTTATAATAACTAATACTTAGCCTCCCACCTGCCCACGAGAGCCCCCAAAGGTGTAAGCAGGGATGAATACGTAGTACCTCACACACCAACTTTCCACCAGAAATATATTTTAGGTGCCAACGTGACAGATCAGTGCATCGCCGTTACTTAAGCACTATACATACGCTTTTGGATTTCCTCTCAAATGTATGCAGGTTATGCCTCTTTAGGTTTTCCTTCATTAATATGAAGTACCCACTTATTTTCAAACGATATGAATAGTTATTTGTTCTCCATATGAATACCTACCAATATAGTGACTATGATTCTGGTATCGATTTTCAGTTCTATCTATAAATGTAGGTGTTTTGCGTCGAATATAAAAAATCCATGCACTATCCTCTTAAAATGGGCTTATTTTGTTGATCAAAAAGCGTAAAACCTTTCAAATGGAACAAAATATTCGGACGATTTGAAACCTCTTCTGGCAGCCTAAAAAACAAAGATAATTTTGACGTCGTTCCTATAAAGCTATTATGAACAGATTTCGGAAAATAAATTAAAACTGTGCATTAAGCCGACCTGAATTTGGATAGTATTTTATTTCATCTCTCGTTTCTCGTAAAATAAATTGTATTATATTGGATTTTAACATGTTTATTTTGTACAATCTGGCAATCTGTACCTCAGAGAAGCCGTGGTGGCCGAGGGGTTCAAGTAATTCGTTGCCTGTGATACAAATATCTCAAGTTGGAATCCCGACTGTACCAATGAGTTTTCTGAAGTTAAGTATATGGATTAGTCCCGGCCACCACGGCTCACGGCTTCATTTCATTAATTTCATCACGGCTTACTTAGGGTAAAGATAATAAAACAAGAAAATTATAAAATTATATTTTATTTTGTATTTACATTTAAATATTTATAAATAACTACTTATTGTTAAAAAACTGCTCAAAAGTTAATTGAGTATCGAATTATCTCTCTTTGTTTCCAATGATACAAATTTTTCATAGTTCTTGTTCTTAAGAATGGGACAGTTAATGAAGCAGTTTAAACTTTTCCTTGCTTTTTACAAATAACACCATAAAATATGTTCTATCTTTTATTTATTTCGCAAAGGTCGATCTGGTACGATGATGGAAGGCTGTTCTGAATGTACGTTTTCAAAAACCGTTCTACATACATAATATAATTTACATTAATTACAGTTTCATAGGTTGAAGATAGCAAGCATGACAGAGATGACAATAATGAAGCTGGACGTGACAATGCCAGCACTGCTGTCATCGTTGTCACCGTAGTTGTCCCTGAGCCAAGAAGCAACGGTGGCAAAGTTGTCATTGTTCCACGTGATTGAAGCATCGATGTTAGTTCTAATGGCGTTGACTGACGCCTGTTCACCAGCTGTCATTATACTCGCGTAACGGGAGACGAATTCATCAATCTGGGGATTTTAATATGATTCAATTAGTCAAAACAGCATAATTACACGGATATAGAGCCAGCTCTCCTCCTAAATACCTCTTTCGCTTCGTCCATATTTCATAGTCTATTCATACATGCTCGTCAGTTTCGAGTACTCTTGGCGTACCCGGCATTTAATCTACGTAGTTGGAACTTGGTATTTCTCTGCCTCTTCTTCAAATTTTGTATTTTGTTTATTTCGTCATAAGGATGACTGCAGAAGTCATCCTTTTTTAATGTCCAAAGCAAAGATACAAGACTTTCCGATATAAGACCTATACAATCACACCCTCTTTTACGTCAGTGGTATTGCAAATCTGTTTTGAAGAGATTTGCCATATAAATGAATAGACTGCATTTGATTCGCAACCTGCTCCATGATTTTTTTTATTTTATCATTTAAGTTTTTTTAAAGGTATAGGCGTGACTTTGATCATCTTATGAATGATGAATCATTACAAATACAACCTATCACTATATAGTGATAGGTTGTCTTTGTATTTGTATTTGTATATTATGTATGTATGTCAGGTTCTTATTATATGATAAGAACCTGACATACATACATAATCGCGCTCCTTCGCGGAATAGGTAAAGAGTAGAGCGCCAGTTCGGTCTAGACTTACAAAGCTCTCGCGCCTTATAAATAGTGTTAAAAAACTTCTAGTGAACAATCAATTTTATTCCTTACCTTTCTACCATGTTCTTCAGTCGTTAGTCTTGAAGCAAAGGCATTGAGAATGTTCGTGGTTCCTGTGAGACCTTGCACTCTGTGGAGATAACGTACAAAATGATGAAATATTTACATACATATATAGCTTAAAGAGTTACCAGACTTAACATGTGCTTCACTGCACTTGTAATAACAGTTCAAGAATGTTTGAAGGATATGTGTATATGAGATCTATAAAATCTAACTGTCAATATAATAGAAAATAATCTAGACAAAAAATTTGCTGTTACTATGTCACGATTTTAAGATTTGCATCCCTCAGTGGGAATCGAACTCGCGACCTAAAGTTTGAGTAGCCACGACAGACGCCCGTTGATAATATTTTTTTTTGTATTTGATGACATCTATAAATACGTCCATTTCCGATCATGAATACCTATGAATGTTAATACAAAAGCACATCATAGGTGCCACAATAATTGAATTTATACCACACAATAAGTCAAAGCATAATATTAATAAGAGTATTGAGCAAGGAAATTCGTTTTTACGTGTTGTCGGTTTTTCTTACCGGGGTTGAATTTCCGCGAAGTGCTCCACGATAAAGTCCAGGGCAGCATCCATGCTCTCAGGGCCGGAGTTGATGATGGCTACTAGAATGGTATGTCTGTCCTGATCCCTCACAGCTGATGTGTCGCTGATCATTTCACCCATGTAGCTAAAGAAGAATGTATTTTAAATAACATGGTATCTAAATATTAAGCAACCTTTAAAAACAATTTGCCGCCATGCTATCCCACAAGGGTCCCAGTAGGGGTAGGCATAGGTGTGGTAGTATCCACACACTTTTCGTGGGGTATTATATTTTAGTTGTCCACAAGGTAGTTGTGTTGTTTGTTGTGTGTTTTGTTTCTCAAGCAAGACTTTGTAATTTTCTTTCAAACGTATGCAAGTTTCCTCCTCATGTTTTCCTGGACCAAAAACGTGGGGTGACTAATCACTATACATAAGTTTAAAAAACTCATTGATCGTGATTCTACCTTGCAATCTTTGTATCTAAGACTACTCGGGCAGCACGGCTATTTTTTAAATATGGCTTATTGTTGTTAATTGTATTGAATTTGCTCTAATCAAGATGGCTGTAAAAAGAGTCCTGCAAGTTTGGCAACGAAGGAGTGATACTCCTGGTGTTGTAAGCGTCCATAGGCAAGGGGAACCGCATACCATCAGGCGGACCGCGTGCTTGTTTCCCACTTTAGTGGTATAATAAAGCAACAATAGTTCGCAAACTACTTACAAGTTACGCAGAGTAGCGTTAGAAGTGCATCCCAAGGCGTTAAGAAGAATGGATTGTTCACTAGAGTCCGTGCTAGAAAGATACTGATCCCAGAGGAAGTTGAAGTTGCCTTCGTCACCTCCGCGGAGACCGGAGCAGTACACCGTGGTTTGGATGTCAGGATTCAGGCGCTGACCTGTAAATTCAATCCTTCGTTTAACATTAATGGTTTCACAAATTCACTATGCTATCCTACCGTAAATTTATTATTATTAATAAAACATTAAAAGCCGTGGTGGCCGAGCGGTTCGAGTTACCCGCGACACAAAGTTCGCAAGTTTGAACCCCAACTGTATACAGTCACACATAAAGCTCGTGATTAGACACCAAAACTGTACTTAAGTTCAGAAAAACTCATTGGTACAGCCGGGATTCGAACTTGCAACCTGCAACATTTGTTGCGGGCAACTACTCACGCCACTCGGTCACCTCGGCCGAAGAACCAAGAAGTTTTCAGTTAAATCAATAATCAAAATACAATGGTTACATCGTTACTGGAAAACCGCGTCTGATCGGAATCTGTTTGACAAGTAGTCACAATTACGCTATATTCAAATGAAATTGTAGTACAATGGTTCACGATATCTATCTAAATAAAATAGAAAATAGAAACGTTACTTGGGTTATTCCTGAACTCTTGCAGAAGTTCTTGAGCCCTCTGGATGCAGGCATCGTTACCAAGGCGACAGTTTGCATTGAGGATGATGTTTCTGTGGTAAGGGGCCACGTGCTCCTCCCCAGACAACGCATCGAAGCCAAGCTCTTCATACAGAGGAGCTGATAAGTGCAGTACGTATTTCTAAAATGGAAATAAACAGTTCCTCATTATAAATGCAGAATAAATTTACCAACGTAAGCGAAGCTTGTGTTATGGATACTGTAATATATATTTTCTTAGTCATAGTATATTTTATACCACTTGGGTGGCAAACAAGCATGCGGGCCCGCCTGTGGACGCTTGCAATACCAGGGGTATTACTCGCGCGTTGCCGACCCTATATCATATATATATATACATACGTATACTTTGTTGCATATACATCGAGTAGGCCATATGCTTGTTTGTCACTCTTGTTGTATCTATGTAACTCTTGTTGTAAAAAAAACAACAGATAGAGCATAAGGTTAATACCTAATTATGTGTGTTAACTGACCTGGTATAGATCATATACATCGGAACCACTGAGCACGACCTCCAAGTAGTTGAAAGCAGCGTTGAGCGACGCCCAAGGAACGTAGTCCTTCTCATCGATCATGTACCGGGAGATATCCAGCGGGAACCTGTAGTTCTGGACAATAAGATAACATTGATCTATCTTCGCTATATACAATCTTGTAATGTCCGATTTTCGTCGGTTTTAGGATAGCCTACTAGTATTTTAGTTAAAATAATAATAATATATCCTCACGCCTTCCCACAAGGGTCCCCGAAGGGGTAGGCAGAGGTGTATAGGTAATACCCACACACCCACTTTCCGCCAGAGGTATATTAGAGGTATTTTAGTTATAATAATATATCCTCACGCCTTACCACAAGGGTCCCCGAAGGGGTAGGCAGAGGTGTATAGGTAATACCCACACACCCACTTTCCGCCAGAGGTATATTAGGTGCCAGGTGTATTTTAGTTAAGTCTTTGAATTTAATATTTTTTTAAACGTATGCAGGTTTCGTCCCGGTTTTCCTTCATTGTGAAGCTCACTATGGGAAGGGAAATTCTTTGAATAAAAATAATATCTTGGGAGAATTCCACGAAAATTTACACAGCCCCAAATTAAGCAAAGCTTGTGTTACGATAACTAGACAACGATATAATTACTACTATATATATATATATATATATATATATATATACATCTATATATATATATATATATACATCTATAGTTATATCAATCCGTCAATTGTTGATCATGCGTGCTATATCGCGAGCACTTTGTTGATCCGAAAACCTATGTTGATCCGGGTGGTTTTTGTTGATCCAATGTAATATTTTTCATACAAATGTGGTTCCGGCCGGATCAACGATTTACTCCGTTGAAGTTTAGGAAACGCAACCGAAATGTTGATCCAATATACAAATCCACTCCGATAGTTGTTGATCCGATTCAAATGGGCCAATCAGAAGGCAGCAAGTTCTCCTACTGGACATACCTAAGGTTTGTGGATGGTTTAATTCCTATAATTTATTGCAAGACCACCTAATCATTGACTTTTCTTTATTTATTAAGTTTTTATGTTTATAGGTATGATATATATATGGTAAGGAAATTTGTTGGCGACACGAGCTTGTCGCTTACCCGATGTTAATCGGTCTTATAGATATTGTGAACATTTTTTTTTATATACCACAAAGGTGGCAAACAAGCATGCGGTCCGCCTGATGGTAAGCGGTTACCGCATGTTACTGTTAAGTTGCATCCAAGTCCTATTTTGAAGAATAGGTTCTTTATTTAAAACTTCCATACATTTGTTTTTGCCTGGATTTATCTTTTTATTTGTTTAATTGGAAATATTTTTGACAAATTTTATCTCTTCATCCGAACACTTTCCATTGCTGATTTCTTTTCGTCTCTTAATTGGATTATTACTATCACTATCGCTTGAACTTAGGCATTTTATTTTTGTCTTTCTGTTATTTGGTTTAATATTGATATTTTTATTTTTAGAATCTTTACAAGTGACCGAGTGTGCTATATCGGTAAATGGGCAAATTCTAGAGCAAGTGAATGAATTTGTATATCTTGGAAGCATGTTCACACGAGATGGAAAGTATGAAAAAGATATTGAAAGAAGGATAACTGCCGGAAACAAAGATGAATGGAGCCATGTCGGCGTTAATGGGCAGTAAAAGTCTGAGCAAGAATGCTCGAGTTGCTGTCCACAACGCGATATTGGTACCTACCTTATTGTATGGCAGCGAATCCTGGGTATGTCAGAGGAAGTATGAAAATAGCTTGAATGCAGTCGAGATGCGATCTCTTCGAAAAATGTGCGGCGTAACGATATTAGATCGAATCCGCAATGAAGAGATTCGCAAATCAACTGGCGTGAATGAGGGCGTGATTGTAAGGATGAAGAAAGGCATGTTACGTTGGTTTGGACACATAGAAAGGATGAGTGAAGAAAGATAGACGAAACAGATATACAAAGCAAAAGTGTGTGCAAGAGGCAGAGGAAGGCCACGTTCCAACTACCTGTATCAAATAGATCGGACTCTGAAGGACGGGAACGTTAAGAGTACTCGAAACCGACGAGCATGTATGAAGAGACTGATGAATGTGGACGAAGCGAAAGAGGCATGTAAGTCTAGAGAGAACTGGCGCTCTATACTCTCTGCCTACCCCGTTAGGGACTTGGCGTGATGATATGTCTGTATGTACTTTTGTTCGTCTAGTTTTACTTCATTTCAGAATCTGTTTATCATCATCAATATCGCTTTCACTTGTACTACTTGACTGTTTTGTTTCCGTCATGCTTCGGTTTGACTTGATTTTGGGGTCTTTATTTTTAGGATCTTGGTTGTACTGATCGTCTTGTTTTTTATCGTTTACTTCATTATAGTCTTCCATTTCTGTTCCTTCCATGTTATTATTGACTGTAGTTTCTGGTGTTTTGATAGATGTTATATTTTGATAGGGTTTGTAAGTAAGTAAGTGTTAGATTGGTTGCTTTCTATTGCCGGATTTTTTGAAGATGGCGTCTGTTTCTCAAAGTTTTTAGTTTCTTGGTATGATTGAGATGTAATCGTTTCTATGCTGTGACCCTTCTTCTCTATTAATGTATTTTCATATTCTAAGAGTTGAGATCCTACAACAGCTTTTTGGCAACAGCAACAGCATAACGGTATTAATGTCACTGTCCAACGGCATGACTTTTTCTTTGGTTAAGTGATTTCGTTGGAGCCACCGCACGGGCATCGACGGGTTGAAAGTCAAATGTTCTCGGATCAACGTTAGTTTGTAAGATTGCGCATGAGCATGAATATAAAACGGATGCACATTTGACTCGTCGGTATAATTTTTGCGACCGTTACGGATCAACAAAAACATTTTGAAAATGTATTTTTTGATGGCAAGTATGTTGCAAAGCGACCGATGCAGATCCTCAAACAACCCTTCCATTTCAAATTCGGATCAAAGTATATCAGTTATATTTGTTAAGAGCCAATTATACACTGCAAAAAGGTGGATCAACATTTATTTTAATATCTTACTGGATCAACCTTTACATAGAACGGTTAATTATATATATATATATATATATATATATATATATATATATATAGATGCATAGGACATCCAAGATTTGGGTACAAATAATCGTGTTTAACTCACAAATATCTGCCCTCAGCGGGAATCTAACCCGCGACCTAAAGTTTCTCTACCTAAACCTAAAGTCAGGAGCTCTGGCCACTAATACAAATACAGTGTTGATACGTTGGACATTAATAAATCTACATGAAAACATACTTCCATTTAAAATTATGTCGTGGAAAGTTTATCACTCCCTCTTCTAAGGTGATAGAAATATCAATACAAATTCAACAAACTGCATTTTGTATTCGCACCATATCTTCAATTCTATATGAGTTTTGTATTCATAACAACAAAGCGAGTATTATTGCATTCAGTATTTGCATTGTGAAATTGAGCATATTGCTTTGTATTTCCATTTGCCAAGCCATCTGTGAACTTGAGAATACCTATAGAACCAAGCTCACAGACATAGGTGTATAGCTACAAGATAACACATACGCACAAGATTCAACAAATGAATTTTTATAGGTATTCGCTTATAGGTAAAAAGTGTGTGCAGATGTTGATTCTTCTTCCTCACTACA
The DNA here is from genome assembly GCA_016069955.1 of Drepana arcuata. Taxonomy (NCBI): domain Eukaryota; kingdom Metazoa; phylum Arthropoda; class Insecta; order Lepidoptera; family Drepanidae; genus Drepana; species Drepana arcuata. The sequence continues at coordinate 100,935 of JACCPG010000459.1, read as the reverse complement.
GTACTGAACGACATTGGATGAAATTCGGCATAGAATTAGATTATTAGCTGGATTAACATATGGGGTATATTTGATATAATAATATATCCTCACGCCATCCCACAAGGGTAATACCCACACACCCACTTTCCGCCAGAGGTATATTAGGCGCCAACGTGACAGATGGCGAGTCCATCGCCGTTACTCAAGCACGACTATAGATACGCCTTTGAATTTCTTCTCAGACGTATGCAGGTTTCCTCTCGATGTTTTCCTTCACCGTAAAGCTCGTGGTGTGACTAATCACTGTACTTAAGTTCAGAAAAACTCATTGGTACAGTCGGGATTCGAACTTGCGACCTTTGCGTCTCAGGCAACTGCTCGAACCACTCGGCCACCACGGCTATTTGAAATTGTATATATATATACGTATAATATACAGCCGCAATGGCCGCGTCGGTGTGCCAATCTGAACGCGATTTTTTTAAATACTTTCTTGACTATTTTGAAGAAACATGCATACATGTTTCCTCAAGATACATATTTTGTGAACGAGCATTCGTTCACTGTAAAGATGGGATAACCTTTAATACAACTCATTCGTACAAACCGTTCAATTGCTATGGCTCTTTTATACTATTGAAATTTTTAGATTCACGATACTTACTTTGTTTTATCCACTGCATGAATGCATGAACAAAAAAAGCGTTTAAAGAAAGTAATTATATTTTGCTCTTAACCAAGTCACGCTAATTATATTTGCTGCGTTTCAAACGCTAGTTTAATTACAACAGGACAATTTGAACAGTGTCCGCGGCTTGGGATCTAGTTACGTCAGAGGCGGGTAGCTATTTTTGCAAGCAACTTTTCTGATTTGTTCCGCTCCAGTTGTTACAATGAATTGAAATTCTTTTTCGTAATCTCCGAATCGGAAATGGACCGGGCACGGTACATCGAAACATTCTTAAAGAAACCTCTACAGGAATATTTAAAATTGGCAGTGATAATAATAATTTTATAAGGAAGGGAGAGGAGAAAGGCCATGTTCGAACAATTAATTAAACGGTCGGACACTCCAGGGTGGGAACGTCAATAGTCCTCGAGAACGCCGAGTAGGTATGTATGAAGGATCTAATTAATGAGGATAAAGCGATATGTCTTTAAGTCTAGTGATGTATCAATAAGAACTGTCAGTGAAATGCGGATATGAGTCATATCTTTATAGATACAGGATCTGATTACCAAGAGTTTTTTTTTATCTTGAGAATGTGGTGTAAAATACAGAATACATTTCTGTGTCATCTTGCAATGATTATAAAGTGCGTCTTGTACTTGGAATGTTAACATTAAAAAATAAAGGGAAAAGTCGGGTTGTTGTACGATATTGTCAATCTAGCAGCGGCTAATTTTCTTGTTCATAATAGCAACTATATAGCAAAAAGGTTAAGTTATACCTGCGAGGTTAATTTATTGCTATCTATACTAATATTATAAAAACGTAAAGTATGTTTGTTTGTTTGGACGTACTAATCTCAGAAACCTACCCACCTCTCGCACATTTTTCGCCGTAAATATATATAAGGTGCCAACGAGATGGTGAGTCCATCGCCGCTACTCAAGCATAACTATAAGTCTTTGAATTTCCTCTCAAACGTATGAAGTTTTCTTCGCGACGTTTTCCTTCACCGTAAAGCTCATGGTGTGTCTAATCACTGTACTTAAGTTCAGAAAAACTCATTGTACTCGGGTACCATTGGTCGGGATTCTAACCTGTAATCTTTGTTTTGCAGGCAACTCGGCCACCACGGTTTAATATATAGATCTACTATAGATAGATTATTTTACGTCGTGATTAGTATTAGTAAAGCTTACCAATCTTCCATTTCTGGCCAAATTGAAGGAGTCATCGATGATCTGAGCACGGTTGAGCAGATGGATAGTGTTGTGGGAGCTGTTCAGCACATTGGCCAGGGCTTGCCAGTTATCCTCATCGTAATTTACTCTGTAATATCCTAGAATCGCGTATAGCATACATTTAGTAGCATTCTTGTAGTGAACATACATTTACGACAACAGAATTATTCAGTTTCTTGCTTCTAACTCTTTATTAACACTTCTTAAAGAGTATGTATCATCATACCCTAATGAGGAGGAAGAGAGAGTATAACGCAAGCTCTCTCTAGATTTACCTCCTTCTCTTCATCTGGATTAATATTATATTCATAGTATATATCACGTTGACACCTAAAATATATCTCAGGCGGAAAGTGGGCGTGTGGGTAAGACCTATACACATCTGTCTACCGCTTCAGGGACCCTTGTGGGAAGGCGTGAGGATATATATAAAATGAATAATAATGTACTTGAATTGACAGATACATAATTAAATCTTTTCTCCATATTTTTTTATGAAATACCTTGCCAATTTGCTAAAACAAGATAATAAAATATATTTCTCACTATTCTATCACTTACCAGTCTGCTGCTTGTTAAAGATGAACCATTGAGCCTGCGACAAGCCGGGAATGTCGAAAGACTGCGCTGGGTTAGTGGGTGGCACCCACCCTTGAGGTCTGGTGTCGGAGAAGTTTACATTCGTAGAGAGAACCCAGTTTACAGGAACGTGCCAACGGTCGTTGGATGTTAGAGTGTTGTCGGTTAGGTAACGCTCCTGGAGAAGTAAAGAGGAATTAAGTTTACATACATATAACAATGGACATATAACTAGGACAAAGTTACATACATATAATCACGCCTATTTCCCGTAGGGATAGGCAGAGACCACTTCTTTCCACTTGCTACGATCCTTACATACTAGTTTCGCTTCGTCCACTTTCATTATTCCCTCCATACATGCTGTTCGGTTTAGGGTACTCTTAACCTAAAATGTTTCAAGATGTCCCTGATTTAGACGAAACGTCCGCCTAGGTCTACCCCTTCCAACACTCATGCACACTCGCCTATAAGTTATATAAAAATGCAGTTACCTGTAATCTTAGAGCCGTGGTAACCGAATATTTGAATAAGGTTTAATCAAAATATCAGGTTGTATTCCATGTACCTGTACCATGTACAGCTAGATTACAAAACACTAAACTAGCTAACTCATTTGAAGGGCAAGGTATGCGCTTTTTAAAAAAGCTACCTCAGAAAATAATTCAGCTTAAAGCTGTCATTAAACGTAATCTAATTCGAAAAGCTTATGATACAACATCAGCTTATTTAAATGATAGCCATGTATGGCAAGCAATTGCTCCTCCTGCAGATAATTTACATGTAAATTACTGTATGCCCATGCAGAGGCAACCAATGTTAAAAAAAGGAAACTCGGGAGTTTGTTTTGCCGTTACTTCTCCTGACAGGTTTTTTCTTAGAAACATTGGCTGTAGTTTTATATTTAACTAGCTGCACCACCCAGCTTTGCCCGGGTGAAAAATTAAAATTTCCTGAAATACGATCGCAGCGCCACCTATCGGGTGTAATTGTAAATCTAATACCATTTTCGAATCCACTTGAAGACGCACAGAAAAATTCATTAAAATCGGTCCAGCCGTTAACGATTCTATAAAGGATATACAGGCATATAGTAATATATCCTCACGCCTTCCCACAAGGGTCCCCGAAGGGGTAGGCAGAGGTGTATAGGTAATACCCACACACCCACTTTCCGCCAGAGGTATATTAGTTGCCAACGCGATAGATGGCGAGTCCATCGCCGTGACTCCAGCACGACTATACATACGCTTTTGAATTTATTACCCTTATAGACGTATGCAGGTTTCCTCTCGATGTTTTCCTTCACCGTTCAGCTCGTGGTGTGACTAATCACTGTATTTAAGTTCAGAAAAACTCATTGGTACAGTCGGGATTCGAACTTGCGACCTTTGCTTCGCAGGCAACTGCTCGAACCACTCGGCCTCCACGGCTATTTCATTCATTCACAGACAAACAATCATTTTCATATATTTAGATATGTGACGCTCTATAAATATCTGCGTCCTTTACGCACTTACTTTTGACTTAAAAAAAAAAATATTCTGATTTTGAATTCTTATCCAAATGGGTTGACAATAGGCACACATGCTGTATATACACACATACTGTATATACATACAGCATGTGTGCCTATTGTCAACCGATTTGGATAAGAATTCAAAATCAGAATATTTTTTTTTTACAACCAATGAGGTTGCATAGATTTTGTCTGCCAATTTGTATATGCCAATGCACTTCCTTGCACTGAATGTCAGTATTAGATTACGTAGAGCCTCCCGGAAGCGGATTTGCACTGCGATGGTTACCAGCCTTTGTCTTACCAAGCTTATTAGGTTTCCTCAAAGCCTTTCAGAGCAACTTTTCTTTAACTAAGTAAGGACGATAAAGAGTTTTAGTGATTTAATGGTCGATACGTTTTTAATCCGTAAAAAAAAATCTATTGTTTACTTTATAAAACCTACACCTGCTTGATTCTACATCTACTGAAAAAACACTTGCGATTAGCAATACATTTTCAATCCCACATATTAACACACACTCTTTTAATAAAAAAAAAATCTTTAAAGATGTAAACTGTACCCGACTTCAATTTGTTTATAGAAATTTATTTTACGGTCACATGAGGGTAATACGTTCCCGTCTCGAAAACATTGAAAAGTCGTCAATCAAATCACTTGACATTTTGACACATCGTTGCATTTATTTATGCACGTATATTAAATAGCGCCATCTATTGATCGTAGAAACAAAACAAATACACGAGAAGCTTCCACTTTCTTTGTTTATCATTTGACCAGAATGAATAAATCAGGATGATTTTTAAATTTATCTCAAAATGTTCTCTTGAATTCTCAAATGTTAACACGTAGCCTGAGAAAGTTAAAATATAGGTAAGAGGTAGACTAATGTCTTTAATGGGTGCAAAATAATAAAAAAAGGACTAGAATCGAGCACTGACATACATCATAGACGCCTTAACTGTTCAAAAGGCTTCAGGTCAAACATCAATGAGCAAACGTGATTTGATGAACATATCACGTATTGATGTTATCTTCACTCACCTGAGCAACAAAGACTGAATCAGCAGTCGGTGCAGTTCTTCTGACGGTGAGGACAGGGAACCCTCCCTGGTTCTCCCAACGGGTCATAACTGTATTCAGGGCGTAAGGGATGCTATGATTCGATTGGTCTAAAGCTTGCTGAAGAGCGAGTAAAGGCTTGCTGGTGCGGCGACACTTCGTGTACTGGAAAAAAATTCATAAATAAAGTTTAAATTGTTATTTATAAAATTTTATGTTGCATTATTAACTATGACAGGTAAGTATACTTTTAAGTTGCATGATTTTTATCAGCGCTTTTATTTCTAAGTTCTTTATAAAGATACTAGAGAGAGTGATAAAATGACAAATTTGTTGGGTTAATTACACAACAGATTTGTGATTCTCTCACTGATTTTTAGATAAATAATCTTTATTAGAAAAAATCCGCTCCTACGACTGTTTTAAGATTACATTTTGCACTATTATTTACACACATGTTTTTTTATTATTTTATTTATTGCTTATAAGAACAACAATATATTGAGTACCTACAAAATTGTATGCGATAATGCCTGCAGTGGTTATAAATTGTGTCGTAGAAATTAACACTCATCCCAAGATAGAGATGGACACAGTTTCTATAGATACAGGAGATACAAGAATAAATGTATGTGTGTGTGTGTGTGTGTGTGAGTGAATGAGCGTATGCGCGTGTGTGAGATATTACTCAAATAAAATTTACATAGACGACTTCATGAGATTCTTGGTTTCGTCGAACAGGAGTATGTGTTTGTGATTTCATGAGAACTTACTTTTCCTTGATGTAAATAACAAGACCCTGCCTGAATATTTCAGGAGTGAGGAAGTGATGCATCATGCGAATCACGGCACCGGCTGAAAATAAAATAGGTTTAATGGTACTTTGCCATAGTATATTATTGTATACGGCCACTGACTAGAGCTCTGACCATAGACTACGCTGGTCTACTGGTCAGAGCTCCTCACTGCGAATCTTGAGGTCGCAGGCTCAATTCCCGAAGAAAGCAAATATGTATGTACATATCTATGCAAGTTTATACAACGTCGTTTAGTTAATAAGCTTTGCTTAATTCGGGAGTCAGTCAATTTGTTCCAAAGGGCATAGAAGTTTAACAATACTATTTTAAACAGCATGTTGATGAGTATGAGGTAGCCGTGGTGGCCGAGTGGTTCGAGCAGTTGCCTGCGACGCAAAGGTCGCAAGTTCGAATCCCAACTGTACCAATGAGTTTTTCTGAACTTAAGTACAGTGATTAGTCACACCACGAGCTTTACGGTGAAGGAAAACATCGTGAGGAAACCTGCATACGTCTGAGAAGAAATTAAAAGGCGTATGTATAGTCGTGCTTGAGTAACGGCGATGGAGTCGCCATCTGTCACGTTGGCACCTAATATACCTCTGGCGGAAAGTGGGTGTGTGGGTATTACCCATACACCTCTGCCTACCCCTTCGGGGACCCTTGTGGGAAGGCGTGAGGATATTTATTTTATTTTTATTTTATGTTGATGAGTTTAGATACTCAATCATTCAAGTTATATGAATATATTTTCAAACTGTCAATTGATGAAGCAGGTACGGTAACCCTACTTCTTCTGTGGAGGTAACTCATAACGGGTTAATAATACATATCATAATACACACTTTAATAAGGGTACTCATCTCAGCTCACATTAAAGTCAACCTGATCACTCTATCGATAATCAATCATGCAAGCACCCTTAAAATATAGTATAGGTAACTGCTCCTATCATGTTCATACCTTTGTGAAACATTACGACATTGGTGAGCTTACTGTTCAAGCAATATCGATAAAAAATTGGGCCATTTGCGTCATCTTGTATTTTCTTACTAGCGATCCGATTCACAACAGAAGCACGCAAAGACGATCAATAACGAGAGCCGATACATATGTCAGTACCGATAAGGCTTGCTTAGGGTTTTCCTGACATTCATATTTATTGGTAGAGACATTGAATTTATGAAACTATTTCACAGAGCACAAAAGCAAAGAGCCGACTGTACCAATGAGTTTTTCTGAACTTAAGTACAGTGATTGCGTGAAGCTTTACGGTGAAGGAAAACATCGAGAGGAAACCTGCATACGTCTGAGAAGAAATTCAAAGGCGTATGTATAATCGTGCTGGAGTAACGGCGATGGACTCGCCATCTGTCACGTTGGCATCTAATATACCTCTGGCGGAAAGTGGGTGTGTGGATAATACCTATACACCTCTGCCTACCCCTTCGGGGACCCTTGTGGGAAGGCGTTAGGATATATTACATATATTCATACATACAAACCTAGACCATTCAAAAACAAAGATACAAATACTCGTGTTTTTCACACAAATATCTGCCTTCTTCGGGAATCGAACCCGCGACCTCAAGCTGCGCAGTCAGGAGCTCTAACCGCTAGACCAAAAGGCCGTCATGATATGTACATAATAATAATAATAATAAAATATTATTATTATTATGTACATATCATGACGACATATGATACATGATATGTACATAATACCTAATTAAGGAATATCGATGAAGCAAAAGAAACGCTGGCTATTTAAGTGTAAAAACTTACATTTTTGATAAGCGACAGCGTTGAAAGTGCTGAGGATCTGTGAGGGTGTGAAGACGGGGTGAGTCATGGGGTTGATGGTAAGCACCGCGTCGGACTGGAACACGTTCTGTGTGGTGATCACGAACTGGTCCATCATGCGCCAGCCGGGAAGTACCTGGCGGTTGAAACATGCTCACCTAGTAACTTAATATACCTTTTCCGAAGGTCAAAAACCTTCCAGTAGCCCTAAGGTGGTACAACAACAGCACGATATATAACAAAAAGGGAAAGACATTTTCGGAACGGACGAACAGTGATAGGATTATTGCATACGTTTGAGATGAGATTCAAACACGTAGTACTTGAAAATGTGACGAAACCACGGCACGGCACCCACGGCACCTCAATATATTTCAGGCGAGAAGACGGTACTATGTTACACCTCTGCCTACCCCTTCGGGAGCTACTACGTAAAAGGGATCGAATGTTATAAAAGCAAACCGGGGAGTTTGTTTCGCTATTTCTTCTCTTGACAGTTTTTTTTCTTGAAAACGGTGCTAACTGCAGTTTTATATTTAGTATGTGACGTTAAGTAAGTGTTTTTTGTCTCATAACGTTCAATAAAAGATTGTTGATTTGATTTATATATACATCCTCACGCCTTCCCACAAGGGTCCCGAAGGGGTATGCAGAGGTGTACAGGTAATACCCACTCACCCACTTTCCGCCAGAGGTATATTAGGTGCCAACGTGACAGATGGCGAGTCCATCGCCGTTACTTAAGCACGACTATACATACGCCTTTGAATTTCTTCTCAGACGTATGCAGGTTTCCTCTCGATGTTTTCCTTCACCGTGAAGCTCGTGGTGTGACTAATCACTACTTTATTTATTTTCTACTTCTTCCTTAATACTATCATCATATCATCACGCCAAGTCCCTAACGGGGTAGGCAGAGAGTATAGAGCGCCAGTTCTCTCGAGACTTACATACCTCTTTCGCTTCGTCCACATTCATCAGTCTCTTCATACATGCTCGTCGGTTTCGAGTACTCTTAACGTTCCCGTCCTTCAGAGTCCGATCTATTTGATCCAGGTAGTTGGAACGTGGCCTTCCTCTGCCTCTTCTTGCACACACTTTGCTTTGTATATCTGTTTCGTCAATCTTTCTTCACTCATCCTTTCTATGTGTCCAAACCAACGTAACATGCCTTTCTTCATCTTTACAATCACGCCCTCATTCACGCCAGTTGATTTGCGAATCTCTTCATTGCGGATTCGATCTAATATCGTTACGCCGCACATTTTTCGAAGAGATCGCATCTCGACTGCATTCAAGCTATTTTCATACTTCCTCTGACATACCCTTAATACTAAGTATTACATTTTTAACGATACTTACCAAATCAGTACCAAAGGCCTCGAAGAAGTTTGCAAAACCTTCGTTCAGCCAAGTATAGGTCCACGACAGAGGGCCAACCTCGTTGCCAAACCATTGGTGCACGTTTTCATGGCAAATGATTCGACCAATGTTTTGTTTCGTAGTCGTTGTCGTTACTCCTTCGGTGACAAGCAGAGCCACTTCTCTGTTAGGAAAATGTCGAGTTAGTGTACCAAATCTTAGCCGAGGTACTCGAGTGGTTCGAGTAGTCTTCCACAATCCAAAGATAGCATGTTTGAATCACAACTGTACGAATATGCTTTTTATGAACTTAAGTACAGTAATTAGTCCCACAACGAACTTTACAGTGAAGGATAACATCGAGAGGAAACCTGTTTTATACAACAAGAGTGGCAAGGAAGCATACGGCCCCCGCCCTATGGAATACGGTTACCGTATGCTATTTACGCTTACAATACCGAAGTATCACTTGCGCGTTGCCACTGTGTTCGAAGAGTTGGATGGACTCGCCATCTGTAACGTTGGCGCCTAAATGTATCTAAAATATAAAGAGGTTGATGTCCTCCGTCTATCCCTATACTGACTTATTTATTTATTTATTTATTTACACACACATTAAGATCCTTACAGTAGGTATACGAATATGATGTTAAAAGAAAAGTATAATAATAATAACATTAATAAACTTGTAGGAAGGCGCGCAGTGATATACAATATTATGTAGCTGCTTCTTCAACGGGTATACATCTACTGAGCCGTTTGCAATAATACTGGCCAGTTACAATAGACATATCATTTAAACCTCTTTCCCTGCACATATCTCCAAAAATATCTTAATACTAGCTGTCCCGCCCAGCTTCGCCAGGGTGAACGAGTAAAATTTTCTGCAACACGATCGAAGCGCCATCTATCGAGTTCAATTGTGATGTAAGCTATCCTATCTTTCAAGTTGGACCAAACTGCACACGGTGTACAAGTTTGATCAAAATCGGTTAAGTAGTTTAGGAGCCCATCGGGGACAGACAACGTGACACGTAATATATATATATATTAAGATATACCCGGCGGGTTTGTTTACGCACATCCCTACAGCCGTGCCATGACTTGTCATTGTCACCATTATTCAAGAGAAAAAGGGACTGATTAAATAGTTGTCGTAGACAACTGTCACTTTAACATAGGTACATGAATTATAATGGAATTGTATATCAAGTTAAACAGCTTAGTTTAATTGTTTGATCTTCAAACTCGATTGATAAACGTGATTAATGACACCACGAACTTATAGGTGAAGGAAAACATCGTGAGAAGATCTGCAGACGTTTCAATTCAAAGACGTGTGTATAGCAGTGCTTGAGAAAACACTTGATCAGTCACGTTGTTACCTCACTCGTAAATTTATTTTCATTTCTGCCTACTACTCCTTCTATAGTCTGATAATAAACGATGTAGAGAGAGAGAGAGAGAGAGAACCGAACTAACACGTCATGCTACTGCAATCTCTAACTAACTCATTGCAAAACTTCTTATAACTATTCGTGTAATAATAATTATACGTAGCGACGTTAGTTTTCAAATCCACTTTGTTAACGTTGTTAACTACCTACAGCTTGTCCGTTCTCCCAGAGCTGACGTGTAAATAATTACGATCATAAATTGCGAGAAAACGGCTAATTGAGGCCTGACACTACGTTACTTTGCTGTAAACAACCCTTAACGAAGCTGATAATTTAAAAAGAACGTATTTTCTCTTACTGGGTTTGCTTTCGAGTAGCAAAAGAATATGAGAAGTAGATGAAGCTCGCTATCAAATACGCTCATCAAAACAATAATAATCCGAAAGCTAATAGAACCCATTCCTGGCCGAATATTTTTACGGGCCATATCATATGTATTTACCAATTTTACCAATATTTACCAACAATAGGTACAAAAGAGGCAGATAGTGAGTGCATTGCCGTTTCTCAAGCACGATTATGACGTACGTGATTTTATTCTTAAACCTTTGCAGACTTAGGCATCCTCTCGCCGTGACAATGAAAAGATGCATTTAAAATTAGTTATGTCTGGCACGAGTCGTATTAGAACCAATTATCTTTATCATAGTATTAATCAAATTATCCAACGATAAGTAAATCCACGTGTCAAGGAAATAATGATACATGTATATTTATCATGTTTGCAAAAGCGTCATAATATTTAATGTTTGCAGCAATATGTACCTATACCTACACGATGGGGAAATATAAGTGGGCATTCCAGTCATGTAACCACTTATGATTTGTAAATCATCAAAAGATTAAAAAAGCAGATGAGAATGCGCTAGTGTTTGGAAGAAGTGGCGGAGGATGACTACGTTTGAAATTCCTAGACCAATTGAATATGCCCACAGGGCTGGGAACATAGTAACAACTCGAAACCAGCATGATGAACATGAGTATTTAAGAGACTGATTAACGTAGGTGGATCGAAAGTGTCGGTCTAGAGTAAAAAATAATAAAGAACAGGTGCTCCAATCCCTCTATCTAAAACATAAGTGCCTTGTCGTGATTATATATATAAATGTATGGAGTACAGAGGTGAAGTCTAGAGAGAGGTAGGGCATAACGGGTTTCCCGTTCGAATTCGGAGCTGCCCGTCTGGGGCAGGACCTCCACCTTATAGAAGTCCGTAGCCAAATAACACATTTTTTTGTGTTGTGTTCCTACGCGGTGAATAAGGTTTCCAGTAATGAGATACATAATAAGGGACAAAGAAAACTATGTATTTTTATGTCTGATAAAAATATATAGTTTTCTAATTGTATCTAGAGACAACTAGCACTTAGCTCTCTCTTTGCCTACCCCGTGGAGGAAGGAATCAGCGTGATAATAAGCATGCAGTTTTGTTCGTACCTGTAGATAACTAGTCCCCAGTTCTCCATGGCTCCAGCAGCGAAATCGGGTACAGCAGCTTTGTCCATCTTCGGGAACTCATATTTAAATTCAGTATATTCTTCCAACGCAACCATGTTATCTTGCCCAAACTCCAAGGCAAATGCAGCACTCTCCTGAGTACCAGGCCGGGAGAATACTTTGAAGGGAGCGTGGAATATTGGGTTTGCCTCGTTGTCTATATGACTGAACTCCGACACCAAATAGGCCAGGAGGTATGTTGACATCACCAGCGTGTCTTCGAATTCATATTTGATGTACCCAGGGATGTCAGACCTAGAAAAGAGGGTTTATATACAGATTCTTGTTCAACTAAAAGTATTGTCATAGCGATTCAGTATACAGACTAATAGGACAAGTGTGGAAGGAACGGATTAATTGACCTCATAAATATTTAATCTGTAAGTCTAGAGAGAGCTGGAGCTCTATCCTCTGCCTTGACTCGAAGTGACGATATGTATGTATGTAAAAATCCCACGTTTCTTCCCACCGTCTGTAGGCATGGATCTTCAAAACTATGCAATATTCTTAATATATTATTTTCTTTAAATATTTTTTTAAATTAATGGAGTAGGTTACAATTTTAATTATAATTAATTTATACATATTCCTCTTTATAATTGTAATGTAGATAATAATAGCAGCAAAACAACGTTTTAAATTAGCGCACGGCGTGACATGAATAAGATAAGAATTTGGGTATTTCATTATAATCAATTGGTTTTGTAATAGCATGCGATTGAAAGATTTAGAAATGAGGCGACACAAACAAGCGTTATTACCTATTTGTTGTGCAATAAAACTGGTATTGGGAAATTAATTTTGTTTATTTCATATATGGGTACTTTATTTGTATTCGCAAGTTCGAATCCCGACTGTACCAATGAGTTTTTCTGAACTTAAGTACAGTGATTAATCACACCACGAGCTTTACGGTGAAGGAAAACATCGAGAGGAAACCTGCATACGTCTGAGAAGAAATTCAAAGGCGTATGTATAGTCGTGCTGGAATAACGGCGATGGACTCGCCATCTGTCACGTTGGCACCTAATATACCTCCGGCGGAAAGTGGGTGTATGGGTATTACCTATACACCTCTGCCTACCCCTTCGGGGACCCTTGTGGGAAGGCGTGAGGATATATTATTATAATTATTTATTTGTATTAAGCTTATTAAAAAAATTTTATTTCACATTTTAAGGCTTCTTTAATATGTAAGTAAACAAATTTTTTACCAAGCCTAGAATCGAGTGTTTGAAGCTCGAACAAATACCTATAAAACAATTAAAAGAAATCTAGCTGCTTTTAAATATCTTTGAAGAAATGTAGTAGTAGTAAAGTTGTAGATATGATCCGATTCGTATAAAATAATTTTCCTATTATAATAATTTTCTTATTAATTATTTTATTTATAATAAAATTTATATATAATTATTTTATTGTAAATAAAATATAGGTTTCGAGTAGTTATTATTTTATTGTAAGAAAATGTTTTATATGTTTATTAATAGTAAACTTATAGTATCTAAAGAAAAACGTACATTTTAAAATATTTAACATGGAAGCCCAACGGTTCTGTAATCAGATTATTATTATTAGCTTAAAATATGTCTATCACATGGAAAAATCAAAAGCTTACATTAGAGACGCCAATGCGTAAGCTTCAAAACAATATGACGTCGATGAAGAAGAGTTTTTTTTATCAAATACATACTTGAGGTTATCGTTCCTCTCAATGGTGTTACTCCTAACGACGGGGAAGGCTGCGGGAGCATAGATAGTGGTCCTGAAGACTGCCTTGAGCGCTGGCTCATCGTAGCAAGGAAAGGCACGGCGGGCGTAGGTGGGCTGCAACTGGGACGTGATCAGGTTTCTGCAAGTAAAGTTAAGTAGATATTTTTTCACAGTGTTATACAAAAAGTAGGGCCTGTCATATAGGTAATTTATTCTAACTGAGTTACATAAATTTAATAGCAACACGAGAACAAAGTAATATGATAGTTTAATTCAGAAGACCTATCCATGACTTGACGAAATTTTTCCGAGCATACCTGTATAAGTTTGAGAAGAAATTCAAAAATGTATGTATTTTAAACAAAGGATCAGCTATCAGTCATGTCTATCAAGGAGTTACTAAATCGCTTTCTCCTTATGAGACCCCTTTGTGTATTTAACGTATATAAATAATCTTTAAATCCTTAATAATTCTAATAACATATTATACATAAAATATAAATATTCATATATTTAATTACAATAAAATAATACATACTTCAAGAATTATGATAGACTTTGACCTTCTCACGTCATACCAAACGAAATGTATAAAATTACGCTATTTGTACTTTGTTTGTATAATGTACTATCATTTTCTAATAATAGTGTACAATAAAGCATAAATTAAAAATGAAAAAGGTACCACTTATAATGAAATGTTTAAGAGGAATCTTACACAGTCCTTCCTTCATAGGGGTATGTTGAAACATAAACCCCAAACATGTTCTCAGCGAACTGCGCGACGTAGTTTATATGAACGTTATGAGGTTGCATGGCAGTTAAATTCCTGTTCATCTTGATCCTCAGTATCTGAGTATCATCAGTGGCTAAGGTGTAACTTTCAAACAGTTCTTCAGTATCATCTCTGTCGCTCCTAACGCTGATATTGTCTATTTGCATCGCCATTGCGTGCAAAACAATCTCGTCCGTATCGAAATACGTTAAGACTCTAATTGAAACGTTGCCGTAAAAGTACTCCACATTGCTCGGGTCTAAGACTAGTCTGACGTCATAGAACGTGGGAAACGATTCTCCAGGCAGGACGTAGAGGCTTGCTAGTTCGGTATTCCTAGCGTCATCATTGGTGGACACTTCATTGCTGATCGGGATGCCCAAGGCTGAGCCCAATATTGACAGGCCTATGAGTAGCGAATACATGGCTGGAAAAAAACATTTAAAAGGAAATAAACAAACATTAAAATATAAAACACACAAATTCAACTTTATATTTTAAGCAGTGGTGAAACGTATACGTGTCAGAAGACATTCAAAGATGTATGTGTAGTTGTGGTTGAGAAACGGCGATGGACTCGCCCTCTATCACGTTGGCACCTAAATATATCTTTGTAGAGAAGTGGTTATAACACTTCTGCCAACCCCTTCAGGGACCCGTGTGGGAAGCTAAATAACGCCAATAGTATAAATTTAAAAGGAAAACTATCACGGTATAGTTGACTTTATAGGCTAACGAGTTATAGTCAGCCAAGTTATTAAATGTACTTGGAAAAGTCAAATTCTCCTGCCTACTTATAGATACGCATATTAGGACGAACAACTACGGAACCCTACACTGCGCGTAGCCTGACACGCTCTTGACCATTTTTTAATTCCAGTTAGTATGTGGCTTGTAGCTGGCCAATTACGGTTAATGACAAAATAAAAATAAAATTACAATTTGTACTGTTCGTGAAAGGAGTTATTTATGCAAAGTATGCGTTTACCTGTTAACAACAAAACTATGTGACCGATAGCTGTAAACTGGTTTATACGACTGAATATACAGTGAAGTAAAAAAAAATTGCAAAATTTAAAGTAAAAATTTGTGCTATCTTTGCATTTCTAAATCAGTTCAAGAATTATTTATTTATCTTTACATACATATCCTCACGCCTTTCCGCAGCGTGGGCGGGAAGGCGGGAAGGCGTGAGGGGAAGGGTAGTACCCACATTCCGCCAGAGATATATTTTAGGTAACAACGTGACAGATGGCGTGCCCATCGCCGTTACTTAAGCACGACTATATATACACCTTTGAATTACTTCTCAGACGTATGCAGGTTTCCTCTCGATGTTTTCCTTCACCGTAAAGCTCGTGGTGTGACTAATCACTGTGCTACAGAAAAACTCATTGGTACAGTCGGGATACGAACTTGCGAACTTTGTGTAGCTCGAACCACTCGGCCACCACGGTTCTTTTAAGTTTAGTATTTATCTTTAAGTTTTAGTAATTCGATACGTTTCGCAATAATTAAGAACACTCATAAATTGTAAGTCTAGAGATAACTGGCGCTCTATACTCTCTGCCTACCCCGTTAGGGACTTGGCGTGACTACGCCAAAACTAACGTCACGTTTTTGCAATAACTTTGCGAATCCCTTTGTTATCAGTTTTAGTGTTGGTATTTATTTGTAAGAAAAATATCGGCTGAAAAAGCAAGAATTTGCTCACAAACGGAGCATATCATCACTTTATAAAATGATAAAACTTTAATCTCTGAACTCAAGAATATTTTATTGAAGTATTTACAGTGTACGCCGCACGTTTTGACGAGATAAACGATACATACAAAAAAATTATCAATAGTCGTTAGATAAGATTAAGATAAAGTATAAATCCACTTGACACAACGGTTACACAATTGTATTTTTTTACTATTATTATTTTTTAGTTCAAATATTTCTTAAACTAAGCGTAAACGTTGAATAACATAACATAACTCAGAATATAATATATTTTTACGTTTACCCACAAGTCGCCCCGAACGGGTAGGCCGATGTTTGTAGGTAGTACACACACACACACACTTTCCGCCGGAGATATATTATAGATGCCAACGTGACAGATGGCGAGTCCATCGCCATCACTTAAATACTACTATTTATGTATGTCTGGGACTATTATATGTATGTATACGTCATTGAATTTCTTCTCAGACGTATGCAGGTTTCCTCTCGATGTTTTCCTTCACAATGAAGCTCGTAGTGTGACTAAGCACTGTACTTAAATTCAGAAAAATGACATAGTTGCAGTCGGGTTTCGAACTTGTAATCCTGGTTTTGCAAGCAACTACTCGAACCTCTCGGTCACCAAGGCTAATAATCACAAACTCTAATAGATCTACAACACTCATTCATTTTGTCAGTCGTGCTTGAGAAACGGCGATAGTCCCGTCACCTATGTATATAACTGGCAAATGAGGGTGTTGTTATATTTACATGTATTTATATTTTCATGAAATGACAGCGACTGTACCAATGAGTTTTTCTGGACTTAAGTATAGAGATTAGTCACACCACGAGCTTTACGGTGAAGGAAAACATCGAGAGGAAACCTGCATACGTCTGAGAAGCTATTCAAAGGACTATGTATGTATAGTCGTGCTTGAGTATCTGTCACGTTGGCACCTTAAATATATCTGGCGGAAAGTGGGTTTGTGGGTATTACCTATACCCTTCTGCCTATCCCTTCGGGGACCCTTAAGGGAAGGTGTGAGGACTATATAATTATATAATATATAATATAATATATCCTCACGCCTTCCCACAAGAGTCCCCGAAGGGGTAGGCAGAGGTGTATAGGTAATACCCACACACCCACTTTCCGCCAGAGGTATATTAGGTGCCAACGTGACAGATGGCGAGTCCATCGCCGTTACTCAAGCACGACTATACATACGCCCTTGAATTTCTTCTCAGACGTATGCAGGGTTCCTCTCGATGTTTTCCTTCACCGTAAAGCTCGTGGTGTGACTAATCACTGTACTTAAGTTCAGAAAAACTCATTGGTACAGGCGGGATTCGAACTTGCGACCTTTGCGTCGCAGGCAACTGCTCGAACCACTCGGCCACCACGGCTTCGGCACGGCTATATAATTATATTATATTATTATATAAATAACAGCAAATATCAGCACCCTATTTATAAACTTTTAATTTTATATTACAAACAGACACTTCGAATTGTAAGTATAGATAACAATTACAGTATTCAAATAAACATTGTTCTTAATGTATACGTAAAATACTCACTTGTAGTTACATGAACACAACCAAATGTATACTAAAACACGATGTCACAATTAACGAACGCGATGTGTAAAATTTATTTTATCTAAATCGCTTTAACGCTTGATCGATAGTCATGCTAATAAGTGTGACGATTAATCAGTTAAAACTAATCAGTGAATAATTTGAAATGATTCTATCTATAGACTAGTAGGTCTCTAATAGCCCGTCTGACATAACATGCGGTACGAAGGGTTTTTTTATACTTCAAGAGTGGCAAACAAGCATACGGCACACCGGATGGGAAACGGTTACTGCAGCCTGTTTACGCTTATAATACTAAATGACCCTTGCGCGTTGCCACTCTGTTTGCAGAGAGTTATACTGTGTTGGCAGCATAATGGGACTAATCCCTCTGTTGCCAACACAATATAACAATTCTCCCCCCTCCCAAAGGAACTCATTACTGTATCATATATATCACTCACAACTATCTTGTCTAATACCTACATTTCCACTGAAAACAACAAATAAGTGTAGGTGCAGTAGTTTATGCAACAACTTGCGATAACAAGTTCGCCGATTCGAATCCTGGTGATCCGTATCAATACCAATGCATTGTGTTGGTACCTTTGCGAAAAGTACTAGGACTACATAATAATATACCTTCACGCCTTCCCACAAGGGTTAATCAGAGGTGTATAAGTAATACCCACACACCCACTTTCCGCCAGGGGTATATTTTAGGTGCTAACGTGGCAGATCCATCGCCGTTACTCGAACCCGACTATACATACGCCTTTGAAGTTCTTCTCAGACGTATGCAGGTTTTGTCTTAATATTTTCTTTCACTGTAAAGATCGTGGTTTAACTAGTCTTGAGTCTTGAGTTCAGAAAAACTCATTGGTTCAATCAGGATCTGAACTTGCAATCTTTGTGTTGCAGGCAACTAGTTGAATCACTCGGCCACCACGGCTCTATTATGTATCTATCTACTATCTACTATATACATGCTAGCCAGTTTTACATGTTCGCCGACTTCAAATACTTTTGACGCTCCCATCATTGAGTGTACGATGGATTTCGAAAGACTAAACATTACAGCCAAAATATTTTGTGAGATGTCTTGTACTGGTATTTTTATGTACTAGCGACTCCAAAGGCGCAATTGAGGATGAAAAACTTACACAGGATATATTGAGGAAAACTATCCTTAAAAATATATAAATAACAATGAAAATTATATCCAAATACGTTTAGCTGTTTCTGAGTTCTCATGTTCAGAAAGGACTTTTCTAATATGTATTAACATACCGAGAAGTATAATTCACAAATAAATGTGTCATAAATAAGCACGTATGAATATCGAATACTACTTTGCAAAGTGAACATTTTGGAGTTAACGGTTACTTGATATTCATGGGCTACGGACTGCCGTAGCACAGGCGATGAGAGATGGGAGACATTTGTCACTTATATTGCGATATCGATATCAACTCGTGAACTACTTTGAATACATCGAAGTTGCTCTCATAGTGATAGGTTCATGATTCACCCTTACGCCGTAGGTATTAATTACTATATACATACATAGTGATCAAGTAGAAGATTGTTAGCGGAATCTTTATTGCAATCAAAATCAAAATATTTTATTCAACGTAAGGGACACAGGGAACACTTATTGAACGTCACATATTTAATATCAACTAAAGTTTTAATTAATAACAATAATTTAAAATAAAGAATATACAGTTCTACAAAGGTACTGTTCAAACAAGCAGTCAATCCACACGACTATAACTCGTTGAATATATCTCAAAAGAGAGGTAGGGCTTAACGGGTTTCCCGTTCGAATTCAGAGCTGCCCGACTGGGGGAGGGACCTCCACCTTATAAAAGTCCGTAGTCAAATAACACAATTGTTTGTTAACTCGCCGATTAAAGTTTCTAAAAATAGCCCCATGGGGAGAGTTGTTATATTGTGTGGGCAGCAGAGGAATTAGTCCCATTATGGTGCCAACACAGTATAACTCTCTGAGCACAGAGTGGCAACGCGCAAGTGATTCTTCGGTATCGTGAGCGTAAACCGCGGTAACCTTTTCCAATCAGGTGAGCCATATGCTTGTTTGCCACAATTGTAATCTAGGTAGCTTACTAGGTAGCTTCCTAGCTTACCGTACATACACCCAGCGCACACATTCTACCTATATTTTCTTTGTTTGTTAGTATAAACACAATTTATATACAATCTGCAGAAACAAGCAATCGGTTTTCCGAAAAATTATTGTTAAGATTTCAATATATAGATTCAATATATCTATCTATATGCATAAAAATGAATGCTTGTCTGTATGTCCTTTTGACTCCTTTATAGAATCGTAAACGGCTCTACCGATTTAAATGAAATTGTCTGTGTTTCTTCAGGAGGATTCGAGAATGGTTTAGATTGACAATTGAACCCGATAGGAGGCGCCATTGGGTCAGTGGCTTTTATTTTTAACAACTAATATGATATAAAAAGCTTTGAAAGAATACGAACTTCTTAAACCACCAGACAATGCATATAATATGAATACAGACACAGCATCTCCTCCCTTGTATTTGACGCCAGTATTAGAGCAGCTAACGTTATTCATAATACACGCTTGTGGATCGAGGTCGGCTCGTAGCCACTTCTGTAATATTGAAGTCTGGACTAGGACCCGCTCCTTTGCTATGAATGTTTCCGTCGTTGCTCTAAGTAGGTAACGAACATTGCTAAATATAACAGCTTTGACGCTATTCAAATGATTTAAATCTGATGATGCTATCAAAATGAATGGAAACGAGTAACCATGGAGTTCCTTGCCGGTTCTTTTCCATGGAAACGACCAACCCGAACCGTGCACCTTTTGCGACGTTTTATAAGTGCCCATCTAGGCCTATGTGAAATAAAATATCTTTATTTCGATTTCCAAAATTAATTTAAAATTTATCAAATTAATTGAGCTGAGATGATCTAGCAGTCGCGTACAAATCAAAAATTGCATGTTTGAATCCCGACTATACCAAAGAGTTCTTCCGCACCGTAAAGCTCGTGGTGCGACTAATCACTGTACTCAAGTTCAGAAAAACTTATTGGTATATTCGGGATTCGAGCTGGCATTCTTTGTGTTGCAAGCAAATAGTTGGATCACTCGGCCACCACGGCTTTTTACACTGACATCGTACGTACATGTCTATAATATTATTAAAATATGCATTCGTACCCGAATCCGGGAAGAAAACGTGTCCTTTTTAACGTACCTAAGCACCTAAACATATTTGTTGTGATAAGTTCACTATAAACCATAGAATATCTGCAAATATATTCTTGAGGTAACTGGTGCTGTACTCTCTCTGCCTACCCCCCGCGGGGTAGGCAAAGAGAGTACAGCTCGGCGTATTAATATGTCACATACATATCTGTCTGTCTATATGAATATTCATATTCAATTGCTGAAATCAAAAAAGATAAACTAAATAAAAATCCAATTGATTTCTCAATTAAAACCATCCAGTAGATGTAACACGGTTGCGTTTCAGCTTCATAATGCCTGTTGCGCCGTAGCACCGTAGCACCGTAGCAATGTCGCAGCTCTACGCTTCGTAGCCAGTTATCCGTCGCGACTCAACCTTCTCGCTCGCGTAGCGCTCCGACATAAGCTCACTTAACCTACTTTTTTATTCGTTACTTTTTAAAGTGATTTTTTTATTTGTATTAAATACTTCATCTTTAATTGCATGGGGTTATTTTTTTATTTAAGTGGCCAGATACAAACAACTATGAATTTTGGAACTTATTTCTGACTGGTAAGTTTGAAATTTTTTAACCGAGCTTCTTGATGTGAGATAAGGCCTCTTTCCTTTCAAAAGATGTATTATTATTCTATTATAAAGGTTCGTAATATTATTCATAAGCATGATTATAAACGGATGAACTTTAGATCATATCAATACCTTTTTCATAAAATTTATATATTTTATCGAAATTACAATACTTATGGTAAGAGCCGTCATGCTCGACAAGGCAGATATTGTGAGGAGGTTTCTTTCTCTAGAAACCTAGCGCGAGTACTTTGGACCCTGATCCCGATACCGATGGTCCATATACTTTATAATAATGTTTAAATAAAAGTCTTTTTCATATCGAATAAGAGATATATTTCATATGCAATTAGTTAAATTAAGAAAATTATGATTTTAATATCTTATTTGCAAAAACATCAAATAGAAATGTGTTATAATTAATAATATACTTATTGAAAATCATGAGAAACAGGTTTTCCGCTTATTCCAGCATGCAAATAGATTTTTTTTAACTTGCTTCTAATATCTTTTGGATGCCAATGCCCTTAACCAGATACAATTAAATTAAATTCAATTATTTATTGATATTCCACGTATATCTAATACATATTTATATTATATTTATATACATACTCAGCAATTTTAGAGGCATCAATTATAAAGAGGTTAAATAATTAAATTACTAACTTATTTTAAACTTAATTATCTGTATACCAGTCTAATTTTATTTACAAAATTATTGTTTATATGAAAAATAAATATAGTAATAATTCTTGATAAAAAAAATTAATTATATTAATTAAAACTTGAGTTTATTTATTCATTTTAAAATGTCCATAGTTTGACAAATTAATACTGTAGCTATTTAGATACTTGTTTTTATTGTTTTTTTCTTAAAAACATTACTATAATATACATTGTAATTGCGTAACAGTTTTTTGGTCGAATTCTTCATTTATAGTTCTAGCATAAATCTAAAAGTAAAATGTCCCCAATCCTGTTTTGATTATTGGGTCAACATTAATTAAGACTTATTGGAAAAAAACCACTTTCCACTGCGCTTCGAGACAAAAAGAGCTTTTGTAAGCGCCTAGTATTCGCTTTGTGTTCAGTATTCGTGTTAGCTGTCGGTTTTCTTACTAACAATGAAACTATTGATAAAAAAAACTATATGAAGATAAAAGGAATTTTATTTCGTTGAAGGAATGATCGCATACATGCAAAAACATGCAGTCGGAATGAGAACCTTCTCCTTTTTTAAGTCGGTTAAAAACTATACAAAGACATAACAGGAAAATGATCAATATGAAAAAAATTAAGCTCTTGTCACGCTTAAAATAGTGAGTCTCAAAATAAACTATATATTGTTTTAACTCACTATATTACATTATTTGTAATAATAATTGATAGATTATCATTAAATACATATCCTCCAGACTTCCCACAAGGGTCTCCGAAGGGGTAGGCAAAGGTAGTACCCATACACCCACTTTCCGCCAGAGATCTATTTTTGGTGCCAACGTGACAGCTGGTCCATCGCCGTTACGCAAGCACGACTATAACATATGCTTCTGAATTGCTTCTCAGACGTATGCAGGTGTCCTCTCGATGTTTTCCTTCACCTTAAAGCTCGTGGTGTGGCTAATCTAATATAATAGATTATCATTAAATCCTGATAAAGGCTATACATGCTTTAATAATAATCTATACTTAATATTATAAAGAGGAAAGATTTGTATATAAGAGTGTTTGTATGTAAGTATGTTTGTATTGAATAGGCTCCGAAACTGCTGAACCGATTTGAAAAAATATTTCACCATTGGAAAGCTACATTCACCCGAGTGACATAGGCTTTTTTATTTTCTTTTATAAAAATCTTTTGTCTACACGTGCGAAGCCGGGACGGATCCCTAGTAACAAATATGTTACTTATGTATTTAATAAGATTTAAATCATTTACATTGCATTAAAATTAAAGATCTGTCACGTAGGCACCCAAAATATGTCTCCGGCGAAGAGGGTATGTGTGGGTACTAGCTACACACCTCTGCCTTACCCTTCGTGGACTTTTGTGGTCTACAGGACCTACCTTTGGACCTACAGCATACATTTATGATGCATTGATATTTCCTCTTATATTCTCATGAGAATGGAATTGGGATAGTTGGACTTGGATTTGTATGCTTAGTAATTAATGCAAAACAATAAATTTATAAAATACTTGATATTAATAATCAAAAATATATTACGTAACGTCAGGGACACAGGGAACACTTATTGAACGTCACATACTAAATATGAAACTACAGTTACTATCGTTTCCAAGAAGAAAAACCTGTCAGGAGAAGAAGAACCTGTCAGATTTCCCACGGTTTCCTTTTTAACATTGGTTCCCTCTTACTACCTATCTACCCTACCTACCTAAGGTAGGGTAGATAGGTAGGTAGGGTAGATAGGTTCCTCACTACGTAGGGGTAGAAAAAGCTGAAATATACATATGTACAATTACTCTGTAAGAGGAGCAATTCATTGCTATGCATGGCTGTAATTTAAATTATCTGATATTGTATAATAAGCTTTTTGAAATAGTTTATGTTTAAAGACAGCTTTAAACCCTAGTTAATTAAATACTAAAATCTTAAAGAACTGAAAACATTTAAAAAAATCTATATATATTTTCGTTAAGCTGTAAAATAATCCTAATCCACCAGCGTACGTTATCGGCTTGGTTTAAAGTGATAATGTAATCAAAGTGTAATCAATCAACGTTATAATTCCATATTAAACTGATATGAACGCGATGCTACAGATAAAAGTGCGCCATTTGGAAATTGCAAATAAAAATAATTAACCAAAACAAGCTTATGTTCGTATTTGTTATATATCCTCACGCCTTCCCACAAGGGTCCCCGAAGGGGTAGGCAGAGGTGTATAGGTGATACCCGCACACCCACTTTCCGCCAGAAGTATATTAGGTGCCAACGTGCATTTTACTCGTATTTGTGCATCTCACTAATATTATAAATGTGAAAGTTTGTAAGTTTGGATGTTTGCGGTCCCATCACGGCAAAACGGCTGAACCGATTTGGCTGAAAGTTGAAATCGTATTACCCTATACCTACCTAGGAATAGGACACAGGCAATTTTTTTTTTTCTCGGAAATTCAAAGTTCTAATATTAAAAAGTATGATGCTCTTTAACGGCATAGCAGCTGAACCGATTCCAGCAGGAAAATACATAAGCTACTTTTTGAACTCCACGCGGGCGAAGCCGCGTGCATAAGCTAGTATTCTATATATACGATACCTTGGGACAATTCCTCACAAATTGACCCAGTCCCACATTAAGCAAAGCTTGTGTTATGGTAACTAGACAACGATATATTTACTAATACAGATAGATATATATACGTAAATATATAGGACATCCAAGACTAAGGTACAAATACTCGTGTTCATTACACAAATATCTGCCCTCATCGGGATTCGAACTCGCGACGTCAAGTTTCGCAGACAGGAGCTCTAACCACTAGATACATGACGTATCATCATAGCATCATAACGAGCACCTGACAGGTGAACAGATGAAGTAGACTGCTGGTCTTCCTTTATTTACAGACGTCCTATGAACGTGGCCAAAAATATCACTATGTGTATTAATTTTGTCACTTAGTGTAGATGACACGGATTCTTGTCACACATTTTGAACTGAAACGTTTTGTAGGCTAAATCGCACATTATCAAATATAGGCTTACTAAACATAAGTAGGTGTTCATCGATCTGGAACAGAGATCAGTAATTGTGAACCGAGCTGAGTCCAATATCCGGCCTCTGGTCCCATATCTCACGTTGATTATCTCGCCCAGTGACCGTCAATCACAGACCTACGTGTATCGACATAAGGCGCAATAGAAGGGTCCTCCGCCGCCTGTTTCATTGGATTAGTGAATTAAGAGGTAGAACCGATTAATCTTTGTATCGAATTGTCGTTGAATTGATTCGTACTAGGAATGAATAAAAATATCCCATAGCAGCCGTGTTGGATAAGTGTAGTAATTTTTTTTTTACCTTAACTTATGTACAGTGATTAATTACACTTCGAGCTTTACGATGAAGAAATAAATAAATACCTGGAACAATTGCACACAACTTGACTTAGTCCCAAATTAAGCAAAGCCTGTGTTATGGTAACTAGACAACGATATATTTACTTATATAGATAGATATATACTTAAATACATATGACATCCAAGACTAAGGTACAAATATTCGTGTTCATCACACATATATCTGCCCTCAGCGGGATTCGAACCCGCGATCTCAAGTTTCGCAGTCAGGAGCTCTAACCACTAGACCAGACTGTCGTCAGAAATATATAGATAGTGAAGCAATTTAAAGACATATATTTTATACATACGTCTTTGACTTTAGACTAATTGATTCGATTGATGGAAAGTCCATCACCGTTACTCAAGTACGACTATACGTACGTCTTTGAATGTCTTCCCAAACGTATTCAGGTTTCCTCTCGACGCTTTCCTTCAGCGTAAACCTCGTGGTGAAGTGAAGTCGTAAGATCACTCGAAAATCAATATACTATTCCTGCGTAGCCCGTGACGACTAGGTTTGCTTTGTTAGAATAAAACGGTACGATTATACAACATGTATGTAACATTTCCGTCAAAGGCAGTGAATAAAAGTGCCTTGTTCACAACATTTGCCACTCCGTAACAAGGGTAGAACACGCGTTACACTTACACCCCGAGGAAGTCAATCGCATTCACATAACTTGCACTAAAGATAGCAAGATATAATTTTAGCATCGGCTCATACTAAGTGAAAACATACTTGTAAACATTGATGTAAAAAAAGAATAGATACGTCTTACCGCGCTCGGCTTGGCTAACTCAACACAAGGTAATTGGCTTGAGTCAACTTAGTCGCAGCTTGACTGGCAACGACGTAGCACTTATTCAGCATTTAGGAAAAATACCTTCTTAGGTGCTTAGAAACTGCAGAACATATACTGGACGAGTGTAAAAAAACAAGAAGGATGTGTCTTTTCATTTGTAAGTAATGTAAATTTGCTTTATCTATCAAAAATACGAAAATTTAACATTAAATACCTCATTGCTTGTAAATTCAAATCATAATTTCATGTAATCATTGCCATCGCAGCGCTGATATTTATCGCAAACTTTTTTCGCTGCAGAATTTTGATACATTTGACATAACAATAATTGCATTTTATATAGTTTATCTTAGTTCCCAGATGTTATACCAATAGAAGGATCTAAACGGTCACCTGTTGACCTTATTCTGAGCATTAGTGCTCATCTCTTACAAGCACTAAAACTGTAATGACTCTAAGCAAGATTAGCTGCTGTATGTATTTTTTACATTCTTAGCGTATAGGGTTTCGTAGTCAACCATGAGCGCTTAAATAATATGAGTGTTTAGTGAGGAATGCTACAGATAATGTCATGCCGAAGGAGCGCCCCACGAACTTCTAGTCGAAGGAGTCGCGGGATGCGGGGATTATGACCCGAGTGGTAATCAGTGGGTACCAATAATACTTAACTATTAGTGGAAGGGTGCAACCTTCCACTTGCAACCTTCCACTAATTACCACAATAAGCTGTAGGGAGGAAAAGTGGGGCGCGTCTTTGTGGGTGGCACTATCTATATTAATATTCATGCAATATTATAATTCAACGCTGTTGAAAGTTTCTTCTTCCAAATTTGACATTCCAAGATGGAAACACAAGTGACAGAACGCTGGTCTCGAAATTTAATATCAACTACTTATCAACAAGTGGCGAGCAACTTTAAAAGCTTCGTCTAACCGCAAATAAACAACGAAATAACCTCAAACAAGAATCTACAGACAATATCAAACTCAGACTTCGTAAGCAGTGGGTATTTACTGAGTAGAGGCTTATTCATCTAGATTATGTTTCATTTCAGTAAAATCGAGGTCAACCTCGGTACAAATCGGTAGTTAGTAGTTTAGTTGTTAACTGTACTGTATAACTTACTTTAGTAGATTTACCAATGGATCGGATCTTGTTACAGCCCACGGGAATGGCTTGGTAATGGAATCCGTATTTTGATGTCACGAACTTGGGCATTGTGCCAACGTTAAAAATATGTTATTGTGTTTTATTAAATTCGATCGAATCCTCAATAATGAAAGAGGCAGGAGAACTTGAAACAGGCGAGCATGTAAGCAGAGAACGATGAATTTTAGCTAAAGAGGTCTGTAAGTTTAGAAAAAACTGGCGCTCTTCTTTCCCTGCCTACTATGATTGTATAGTGATAGTATTTCGTCTAGGTAGTTGGAACGTAGATCATTATAGTTGGAACGTCGTCTTCTTCTGCCTCTTTTTCCACACACTTTCACATTGTATATCTTTTGCGTCAATCTTTCTTTCTTTATCCTTTCTATAAATTTGTTTCAAAAGTTAAGTTTATTATTATCCCACAAGGGTCCCCGAAGGGGTTGGCAGAGGTGTATAGGTAATACCCACACACCCACTTTCCGCCAGAGGTATATTAGGTGCCAACATTTTCCGCTAACCGACTATCATAGGTATTAGGTTCATCCTGTAATGATAGATGCTGTTCCAATTTTGAGTATAACATATAATAGTTTATGTCACTGTAATATCCACCTTAGTACGTCAAACTAAATCTCGCTATAGAGTTCATCCGTGTATATATATTATATATATATATATATATATATATATATATATATATATAGTGTCCATGTGTTAGTCATTGTCCAGTCCAGTCCAGCTCCCTTGCTCGCGATCCAGCAACGCCCTAAGCCGAGGTCCGTACCCCACAGGGGGTGCCCTTAGCTGTGTTACTCAGTACTAAAGTGCCTGGCTGGAGGCCTAGTCTCGCCTTTGCCCGGTTAAATAACAAAAGGTTCCCGGAACTCACGCTACGAGAGACAATACAAAAAGAAGTGTTAGTCATTGAACTCCTTAACGGTAAGAGCGATTTTGATGTTATTTTTTTGAGCTCAAGTGGATACGAGAATGTATTTCAGGAAATTAAGATTACACCCAAGCGAAGCTGGGAAGCTGGGAAAAGTTCTCTCGCTCTCTCTCTTGTACCTTCTTGTTGTATTTCCTTAACTCTTTTACATATCATCATGGAAGTATACATTCTCAATTCTCTTGTATGTTGTGCCAACATGATAATCAATAATACGTTACCCAAATATTGAAAAATACTTCACAGAATGTGCCGCGTGGCCTCGCGCCGGGCTATTCAAAGGCACCGCGATATCGAGCCGAATGGCCTCTTACCAGCAGGATGCTGCTTATCTCTATGTACAACTAAGTGTTTGAAGTTGAACCTAGAAAATGGCATGATGCAATATAAATTTTAACGGTTGGTCTTTAGAAGACATAGGGTATAAATATCCTTACGATGCGACGATGCAATTAAACAAATTTCTGCATATAATTAATCATTATCAATTCGTGCAGAATTGTTCCCAGGTATTTATTAATTTATTTATTCCTCAATTAAGGTAACTTTGATAGATTTTTTGATCTGATTGTCGTTCCAGAAAGCTCTAGAGATTTGCGCGATCAACCAAACAAGCTTCAGCTGTATAACTTTATTGTAGATATATTTGTATAGACATACTAAGTAACAATAAAGTAAAAAGGTTGCATTTTAGTGCATCACTGAAATTGCACGTTACGTGACACTTACACTAGCGGCAGTGACGGAATTGCCAGCGGAAGTGACATCCTGCAACCAAAAGTTTTCATCCATGACAAGGTGCAGACAATTCAGACTGTCCTATATAGGTAGGACACACACCACAGACCAAATTGTATACGGCGCGAGATGCACAATTATACGTACAGAAAGTCCATGTTGGCCGAGTGGTTCGAAAAGTTGTCTGCAGCACAAAGATTGCGAGTTTGAATCCCGACTGTACCAATGAGTATTTCTGATCTTACGTACAGTGATTCGTCACACTACGAACTTTGCGATGAAGGAAAACGGAGGAAACCTACATACGTTAAAAAGAAATTCTAAAGCGCAACTATAGTCATGCATGGATTACGGCTATCACTATCTGGCACTATCCTATACACTTCTGCCTATTCTTCCGGGACATTTGTGGTAAGGCGTGAGGATAAGTACTTAGCAGTCTTGCTACTATTAGCTCGAAGGACCAAAACTGTTAAAATATGAAACTAGGGTAGTTGAGTGATAAAACTGATATTATAATGATATGAGATAGCGTCAGAGGAAATTAGACCACTCGATCGAATGATAAAAGTGCTCTGGTTTTAAATTGTTTCGTGTTGTAGGGCGCTGACGTAAACAACCTTGCATATATGCACGAAGCCTCCAGATAAAACGCTTATATCGTAATGTGTGTATCTAAAGGCTCATATAATTTTGAATTGGAATTAGCCTAGCTTTTTAACGATCCATCGGATGATGATTTTAATAGTCAATAAAGATGAATGAAATTCAATGAAAATTAGAAAATATATGAGAGTCTTAAAATGCAACAATCTTAGGTATTTAGAGGATCGTCTATCATGAACAATGATAGATTTTTAGAAAAGATAAATTGAGTACACCGTAAGTTCTCTTTAGATTAACATACATCTTTCGCTTCGTTATTAATAATTATTGTTATTGAAATATCCAATGTGACCAATAATAATTTATCATTTTCCATAGCGTAAGCCTTATATAATCATGATCAAACGCATTCTGTCCGGAACGTTAACCACAATTCTACTCCAGACTCGGCGCTTGAGTACATACATACATATCATCATGCCGAGTCACTAACGGAGTAGGCATCAGTCTCCTCGTCTGTCCCTGAGTATGAGAGAGATGAGATCCCCGTACGATCGAGTTGATCTGATCCGCACCGAAAGTACTAGGGTATAATAAACCGAAATGAATGTAATCAAAGGATTCATAAAAAGGACTCACCAATAATGTTTACTTTATCCACAAAGACAAATAAATCTACAGTTAACAAGCCATAATAAAACCTCGTGCAATAAAGTGGCCGTTTGCTACATTCATGAATGGCCCATAAATTTCACACGAGAATGGAATGATCTCAGAGTAAATATGAATCTGAAACTCGGGAATAACTTGGTGTTGTGGATAAATTGTGATACATTATTTAATACTAACCATGCCACGTGGTTTCACCCCCGTAAAAACGATTACTCGTTGATTTTTCTGTTCTTTTTCTGCAATAAAGCAAATTGTATCCAGCTTATAGTATTTGTCCTCAATTCCATTCCAATTCCGTTCGTCAGTTACGGCGTAAAAGGGGAATAAACGAACAAACATCCTCGCAACCTTCCCATTATCATCCCATATTATTTTTTAACAACAAGAGTGGCAAATAAGCATACGACCCACTTGATGGGAATCGGTTACCATAGCCTATAACGCTCACGATACCGAAGTATCACTAGCGCAATCTCACTCTGTTTTCGAAGAGTTATACTACATTGGCAGTATAATGGGACTAAACCTCGCAAGTTCGAATCCCGACTGTACCAATGAGTTTTTCTAAAAACTTAAGTACAGTGATTAGTCACACCACGAGCTTTACGGTGAAGGAAAACATCGAGAGGAAACCTGCATACGTCTGAGAAGAAATTCAAAAAGGCGTATGTATAGTCGTGCTTGAGTAACGGCGATGGACTCGCCATCTGTCACGTTGGCACCTAATATACCTCTGGCGGAAAGTGGGTGTGTGGGTATTACCTATACATCTCTGCCTATCCCTTCGGGGACCCTTGTGGGAAGGCGTGAGGATATATTTTTTATATATATAGATTTTGAATACATTATAAAAGCCGTCCTAATAGTAATAATTTCTTAAATCTGTCATTCTGGTAAAATATTGTCCTTTTTCGAGATACAAAATATTATGTTATAAAACCTGTATCCAAAGACTATTGAAGATAATTCCTATTAAATACTTATACAATACCAAAAATAGTCTGAATTCGTGAAGAGCCAGTCGATTTTTAGATTAACATACCTCCTTCGCACGACTTTTTATTGGCAATTCTAAATTCAAATCTCAATAAATATTCTAACATGGAACGAATAAAAATAATCCATCGATAAAACACGACACTAGTTCCAAGCCCACTCACGCTTTATAGTCAGGCGTAAAAGCTACGACGTCGACAGGTGTTGGGCACAAATGAAATGGTATCGACCGATTGCATAATGTAAGCTATCGTATGTTCATTGAAGTTTGCAGACGACTAACAGAAAACATGTTTTGCGGAGGATAGGAGTCCTAGATATTCATGCAGATCCATCTTCATGCTGATTAATTCTATAGATATATACCTAAACGCAATTGATATTATATATCTATATACTGCAAAGTTAAAAGCAACGCAATGTACATTGTGGTTTTATTCATATACGGCGGCACGCATGCTTGGCTGACTGGAGACTATTGATGTTTTTTTAAAGGTGCTAGAAACACCCGAAATGTCACTCACAACCTTGCGCTGAGAGGATATTAAGCAGTATTAGCAGCGATGATTCCCCCTTTGGCAGCACTAGTATTACTAGCGAAGCTCTGAAAAACTAACCGCAGGAACGCAAACCTACCTTAGAATAGTGAAATTGGGCGATTTTTTTTTATACAATAAGGCATAGCATACGGCGCACCTGATGGAAAACGGTTACCGTAACCTATTTACGCTTACGATACCGAAGTATCACTTGCGCGTTGCCACTCTGTGTTCGAAGAGTTATAGTGTGTTGGCAGTATATTGGGTTTAATCCCTCTACACAATGTTACAATCCTGTCCCCTATCCAAGGAACTGGAAACCTTGTTCACCGCGTAGAAACACAACACAATAAATTGTGTTATTTGACTACGGACTTCTATAAGGAGGAGGTCCTGCCCCAGTCGGGTAGCTCCAAATTCGAACGGAAAACCCGTTATGCCCTAGCTAATGCCGATTAACCGTAAGAGGTCTGCATGCTACGACAATACAGGCGCTATATTCTCTATATCTGACACGTGATGCTATGCTAATTATGACTTCTTTCTAGTAATTCTTCATTAGTAGGTAATTCTTGCGCAAATTGTGTTTTACAATTTATTTGCCCCGATTTATTATTATGTCCAAAAATATTCTCCATTTTTAGTATAACGTCTTTACACAATCACTAATGTAGTTTCACCGTCTTGTAAAAACTTGTTCCGGGCAAAATGTTGCCTACCGTATTAGTTGATATTGTAAGCTTAATTTTCGATTCGCTTGAGTCAGGTAGTCCCTTTGAAAGCACATTATGCCTTGTACATGAACATTTATTAAGTGTAAACATACGTATATTTATTTATGGCCATTATGAATTATTTATGCGCTCGATGTTTTGGGTCAGCAGCACGCGAGTGATACCTCTGGTGTTGCAAGCGTCCATATGCTGCAGTCACCGCTTTTCATCAGGGGGGCCGCGTCCTTGATTGCTACCATATTTAAATATATATCTTCACGCCTTCCTAATGAGTTTTTCTGAACTTACTGTACAGGCACACCGCGAGCTTTACGGTGAAGCAAAACATCGAGAGGAAACCTGCATACGTCTGAGAAGTAATTCAAAGGCGTATGTATAGTCGTGCTTGAATAACGGCGATGGACTCGCCCTCTGTCACGTAGGCACCCAAAGTGGCTGAAAGCGGGTGGGTGTATCGAATAGAATAGAATAATTTTATTTCGTATCATATCCATAGTGTTAGTAAAAACAGGATTTAACTTATAAAACTATGTTAGTAGTAACTATTTGTATAAAAAAAAAACTAAAATGTTAACACACTAAAGCCTAACGTAGGTATTTTCCACAAGTTCCTTGGGCACTGTGTGCACCCAATGTCCCAGGATAGGGAAATCAGGTTTCTGTCCTATAATATAAGGTGTATAGGTACCATCTATACACCTCTTTCTACCCTTTCGGGGATGTGGATGAAGACATACATTTCATTAGATAGTTTAATATTGTCAAAGGTCACAAAATCAGTTTACCAAGTTAAGGCTATGATTAAAGCAAAGGTTAACATTTGTGTTATCCGAATAGTGTCGGCGTACACCTTGTGTAACCATTTATATGCTAATGCAGCTCAGAGCATTGTAATTTGGGTTTTATAGGTCTCGGTCCCTCGATTCCAGTGGCTACTGTAAAGCCAGTAATGGTACTTTTATTAATATTTGAATCCGCACATTTCCTTTTATTATTAAAATGTACAAACATACATATAACTACGCCGAGTCCCTCACGGGGTAGGTAGAGAGAGTGGAGCGCCAGCTCTTTTTAGACTTGCATACCTCTTTCGCTTCTATGTATTTTTAATTATATTAGCTTTGCTTTTTGTTGCTAAGTATATTTTTGGTAAGAAAAAGTTCGTACTTTAAGGTCGACATTTGTTTGCTTTTGAAAAGCAAGCAGTTACGAAAGTCAAGATCTATACCGATGTCTGTCATTTTTCTGTCAAACTCTGCTATTGTGAGCGTACAGAAATTTGCCTTACTATTAACTTTACTTTGAAGTAAAACAAGGAAATGTGCATACCTAAGTCTGAGAAGAACTTCAAATAAATACGTACTTTTGTATGAGAAATTTCAATACGCGAACGCTCAGGCTGTCCCGTTGAGTTTTCCCCAAAGAGTACGTAATGGAACGCGCGAACGATACCCCTGGTGTTGAATCGTCCATAGGTGGTACGCTTGCCACCTTGTCCTTATAAAAATCCCCAACATAAATAATTGTGTTAATGGTAAAGCCAATGACCTGTATTCAGCTACATATCACTACCACCGTCCACATCATTACATTAAAGTGTATCAAACATCGAATAATGGAGCTTAAAATAAATTACAATCTGTATGTTCCTTCGAAAAACGATAGTGGCATATTTGGTTTGAGCCCGCACGCTTACGTAAACAATACCAATATATATATATATATATATATATATGTATGTACGTATGCAGACCAATGTCACACATTCAAGGTATTTTTCGTTACTAAATAAAATTGATTGTGATCAATAGCCGTTGCAGCCGAGTGGTCTGAGTCTGTCTGGAACTCAAGAATAGCAAGTTCCAGCTCTGTAGCAATTATTTTTATTTGAACTAAGAATTAACATTATAAGGCACACCACGCTCTACGTTGAAAGAAAACTTTGAGAGGAAATTTGAATACGTTTGAAAAGGAATTCAAACACGTCTGTATAATCGTGCTTGAGAAACGGTGATAGACTCACGATCAATTCATAATAAATATATAGACATCATCACCCCAGGTCCCTCATGGGGTAGGCAGAGAGAGCAGAGTGCCAGTTAGTTTTTATGCATCTCAATTTGTTTTAAAGAGCCGTGGTGGCCGAGTGGTTCAAGCAGTTGCCTGCGACACAAAGATCGCATGTTCGAATCCCGACTGTACCAATGAGTTTTCTGAACTTAAGTACAGTGACTAGTCACATCACGAGCTTTACGGTGAAGCAAAACATCGAGAGGAAACCTGCATACGTCTGAGAAGAAATTCAGAAGAGTATGTATAGTCGTGCTTGAGTAACGGCGATGGACTCGCCATCTGTCACGTTGGCACCTGATATACCTCTGGCGGAAAGTGGTGTGTGGGTATTACCTATACACCTCTACCTACCCCTTCAAGGGTCCCCCCTTGTGGGAAGGCGTGAGGATATATTATTTTTATTATATTATTTAATTTGTTTTAAGCCAGTAATGCTTTCTAAAAGCTTTCCACAAAGATATTATTTCGATGTCCACTGTCTGCATGATAATGAAATAAATTCCTTCCAAGCTTTTAAGTATTCAATAACATTGGTTGCAACGCAAACAATACCTGTATTATGCGAGTTATTAATGAATGCAGAGGCATGCAATAAAGGCGTTGTTCATCGGAGCACTGGGGTACTCTCGGTTGAATAAAGCAAACTTAAAAATAAACTATACGTACAGTTTTATACGTGGTAGCCAAGTGGTTCGATTAGTTACCTACAGTACAAGATTGCTAGCTCGAATCCCGAGTGGTACCAATTAGTTTTTTTTTAACATAATTACAGTTTAGGCAAACATTGAGAGGAATTCAAGCACGTATGGTTGTATATGAGATGTAGATGTCCGCGATGTGACCTACATACTTACCTACTGTGAGAAGCGGGTTCTGTGTGTGGGTCCATTCTGTTTACACACTGTGACACTTGTCTTGTGGGAAAACGTGAAGATTTGTTCTTATATAATATAATAATATGTCCTCACGCCTTCCCACAAGGGTCCCCGAAGGGGTAGGCAGAGATGTATAGGTAATACCCACACACCCACTTTCCGCCAGAGGTATATTAGGTGCCAACGTAACAGATGGCGAGTCCATCGCCGTTACTCAAGCACGACTATACATACGCCTTTCGAATTTCTTCTCAGACGTATGCAGGTTTCCTCTCGATGTTTTCCTTCACCGTAAAGTTCGTGGTGTGACTAATTCTTATATAAAATATAGTATATATAAGCCTATCTCCAAATGTTTATGATATACATATAATTCTTGGCTATGGAACAAATATTCGTATTCATTACGCAAATAACCACCCCCAGTGGAGAATCGAAGCCGGAACGATCGCAATTTGCAAGATAAACAATTTTAGCCCTGCCAGAGTCGAGATCAGTTGAACACTTAATTTCATCCGTCAATCCAAATGCCGGGAGATAACAAAATATCAAATTACCCTTTTCCATTCCTTAGCTCTCGTTAGCTTTGATAAAGCTTTACAATAGAACGACTGTCGCCGAAAAACAATGGTTGAATTGGGGCGACAATTTTTTTGAAAGCTGGTTCTGTCACTTCTAACAAAACAAAAGAAGGAATTGACAGTAAGATTGATTAAATTAGTAAGTTAAGGTTTCCATTAAAAACCCAATATTTATACATTTGTATGTATTTCTATACATCTTATGACGTAGAGCCCCGAGTCTCTCCCGCTTGTATGAAATTACATATTTATATTATATATGTAATGTTACTCTAAAATAGCTTTACATATGAGAAATCATTTACCAATGTACTAGTGACCCGCCCCAGCTTCGCACGGGTACAATTGAATGGGAAATTAATAATATGTAAAAGATAAAAATGGTTACTGTCGGTTATCCTTTAGAGCCAAATATATACCATCGCAGATTCTAAGATATACAATTCTGTAGTACATTAATTTGATATATCTAACTTCCGTAGTACATTAATTTAATTCATCTCGTAAGGTTTAGCCATTTAAGCGCACTCAAACATGTTTGTTACGACATCACATTACAATTCTTTGAATTTTTCGGCATTTCCGTCCTATAATATGTATGTATTAAACACATGAAGCTACCTCTTTAATCACTATCTATCCATAACTGAAAACTGCATTAAAATCCGTATAAAAGATCTAAGGGAACAGAGGAAGCGCCGTCGTTTTATACTACGTAAAGATGTGGCAGTTTTTGAGTTTATCCATTACAAACAATTTCACATACGATCAAATCTTTCCTCGTATAATGTTAGTGTTGATAGATGGCATTTTCCAGCAAGTATGTAAGGTATTTGTGAGGGTAAACCTGTTTACATAAAGGGACGCAGGTACCCGTGGGTCTTGAAATAAAAGGGTCCGCCTACCAGTGTGTAAATTGAATAAACCCGGAATCGTACCCATCACTCTACCGGTATATTAATTTTAGAGTTTGGAATTTATTTTGGTTTGTTATATACAACTGTTTGGGGTATTTTGAATAGTTAATATTTAGGGTCGGCTATTCGCGTGTTCCTCTATTGTTGCAAGTATCCGTACACACCTTATTAAATAAACCTGTGCATCTATATTTATCGTAAGTATCCCTACACACCTTATTGAATAAAATATAAAATAGGCCTTTATTGCTATTAGTTTTTAACTTGTTTTTTTAATTAGAAAATAGAATAGAGGTAGATAAAATACTTAACTTAAACTAAATTATATTATATGAATTCGGTTGGCTTTCCCTCTGGACAGCTTGTCTTTCGACAAATGTTAGCTTGTTTTTCCTTTAATGTACGTAGCCATTCGAGACCTGCTACTTTCTTCTGAATTGTCATGCCATCGCTTAAACTGTCTTCCACTGCTTCTTTTGCTTTCTCTCTTTTTTTTCTTTCTCTTTATTTAAGGAGTTTTGTTGCACAGCGACTATGTCACTCCGTGGGGACATCTGGATATAAAAGTAATTAAAATCTACGCTTATATAATTTCAATAAATATTATATATCATCAGAACTAGGGTTCGCCAGGATACTGTAACATATGTTACAACTTATTGACATGGAATTAAAAGTTCAAGACATCTACTTCCAATACGTAATGGTGTACGTAAAGTGGGTTTTACTATACCTCTGCCTAATACGACAAAGTTTCGCCACAAGTGTGCTCCGCGGTTTCGCCCGCGTAAAATTGTTTTTTTTTTTAAAGATATACTTTATAATTTAAGACTACATATATTTAATTTTGTTATTTAAGTTTCTGTGCGTTTGAATGTGACTGAACTCCTCTCAAACAGCTGGACCGATTTTAATGAATCTATACTATTTTCATATCTTCACTCACGAAGATATGAAAATAGTATAGATTCAAAATTGCATTTCCGATAGGTGGCGCTGCGATCGTGTTTCAGGATTTTTCTATGATCTAATCAAAGCTAGTAATTTATACACACTTAAATTGTAAACCCTTACTTCATATTTAATGCCATCCCCTATTACATCACTAATCCGAATTCCTTCCCTTCATATTACGATGTATCCACCCTCGAGTCATTCGCTTTACACTCGAGTGGATCGAACCAGTGAGTTTAAAGGTTCGTGTAATAAACAAATTTACATCATATAATAGGATTTACGATATCGGGCCCAGTATCTATATACACATTTGAAATTTGAATATTTTAACATGCATTTATAAAGTTCGAATCCCGAGTGTGATGAACCAATGAGTATTTCTGAACTTAGGTACAGTGATTAGTCACACACCGTGCTTTAATGTTAACGAAAACACCGAGAGGAAATCTACATACGTTTGACAAGAGATTCAAATACGCACGAATAAATTTGCTTGAGAAACGGCGTTGGACTCCCCATGTCACATTAGCACCTAAAATACATCTTCGACAAAGGGTGGCTATGTGCTATCGTGACACTCGTCTACCTACCTCTTCGGGGGCCCTTGTGGGAAGGCTTGAAGATACATAGGTAGAGAGATCGATAAAATGTTCATTTTCAATCGCTGGATTACAAGAACAAAATGTCAATCGAGCCCCCAAACCATCCCCAAACCAAAACAACCACTAAAATTATGTTTGATAAAAGTATCCTCACGCCTTCCCACAAGGGTCCCCGAAGGGGTAGGCAGAGGTGTATAGTTAATACCCACACACCCACTTTCCGCCAGAGGTATATTAGGTGCCAACGTGACAGATGGCGAGTCCATCGCCGTTACTCCAGCACGTCTATACATAAGCCTTTGAATTTCTTCTCAGACGTATGCAGGTTTCCTCTCGATGTTTTCCTTCACCGTTAAGCTCGTGGTGTGACCATTCACTGTACTTAAGTTCAGAAAAACTCATTGGTACAGTCGGGATTCGAGCTTGCGACCTTTGCGTCGCAGGCAACTGCTCGAACCACTCGGCCACCACGGCTTTTTTAAAAGTAAGGGTTAATGATCGGCTTATAACTATGTTAGTAATGATCTATAGTATGTGTACATTGCAACAGTTGGCAAAGTATAGCTCAGTGCGAGAAATTTCTGCAATAGCAAAACACAGTAACTAATGTAAATATTTAATTCTCCACCTGCCCATAAAAGTCCCCAAAGGGGTAGTTTCCAAATACATATTTAGGTACTATCGTTATAAATAGTTAGTCTGGCGCCGACTCTCATGCACGACATACAAACATACATCTTAAACGTGTCCAAATTTCCTCTCGATGTTTTCCTTCGGCGAGAAGTGTGGTGTCACAAAACTTAAGTTTAGAAGAACTCAAAAAAAAATAAGTTTAGAAGAACTCATTAGTACCGACTAGTTTTGTACACTACTCAACTTCAAACCACTCGACTAAATATTCAATAACGCCAAATTATGTAAATAGTATTTGAACGCCTTATTTACATAATTTCAGTTCTCATTGCTGTAAACAATATTATTTTGTTGCCAATAACATGAAACAAAAGGAATAACAATAACAAAGTTCTAGTATTTGCTAACAATGTTATATTCGTGTATACAATTGTGAACAAAGAACGGTGCGTGTCTTAAAGGTTTCGTTATAACGTGAGCTTATATTATATCGTTTGAAAAGGTAAAGAAGCCGTGGTTGCCGAGTGGTTCGAGCAGACGCAGGTTCGAATCCCGACAGTACCAATGAGTTTTTATAAACTTAAGTACAGTGATTAGTCACACCACGAGAATCGTCGAGAGGGAGCCTGCATATGTCTGAGGAACAATTCAAAGGCGTATGGTATAGTCGTGCTTGAGTAACGGCGATGGACTCGCCATCAGTCACGTTGGCACTTAAAATATATCTCTGCCGGAAGGTGTGTGTATGTGGGTTTCCAAATTTACCTCTGCCTACCCCTTCGGGGACCCTTGTAGGAAAGGCGTGAGGATGTATATGATAAGGTTAAAAAATAATATTGCATAGAGGTCTTCATTCCATATTTAGTTTGAGGACTACGTTCATGATAATAATTGTAAGTGAAAGAGACACGATGTCTTCTGCTTTTTCCACAAACCCCTAAAAGAACTAATTTCATGAATTATTCCACAATATGCAGTTTTTTAATGCCAGTATATCTCACCTTTATTCCCACGCATATACATTTATACTCATTCACACACCAATACACAGTTACACACGGGTTTCCATTCCACCGATCAAACTCAAGCTACCTTTCAGATAAGGCCGTGATCACATGGACGACGGGGACGTGCCAGGCCGACACCGGACGGCGCCCACCATCCGTCTGGACTCGGCCTTATCTTAGTTAACGGTGAGATAAATTGTGCTATGGCTATGTAGGAATCGCTCGGCGGTTGAGTATTAATTAACCAATGGATGCATGTGTAATGATAAGTATGTATCTATTTCTTTTTATTATTCGTCTACTTTAGTCACACCACGAGCTTAACGGTGAAGGAAAACATCGAGAGGAAACCTGCATACGTCTGAGAAGAAATTCAAAGGCTTATGTATAGTCGTGCTTGAGTAACGGCGATGGACTCGCTATCTGTCACATTGGCACCTAATATACCTCTGGCGGAAAGTGGGTGTGTGGGTATTACCTATACACCTCTGCCTACCCCTTCGGGGACCCTTGTGGGAAGGCGTGAGGATATATTATTATTTATTATAACTACTAATTATGCAAATCGTTAGTAACCGGGCCTAAAATTAGCGAGCCAAGCGATCGTTAAAGAAATTCATCTATTTCCAGTGTACTAATCTAACTTTTGTTTCAGATGCAGTTCAATTGAAGATTGCTCAAGCTCACCTCACCGCAGACAATACTAGAGCCTTACCATGAATTCAACCGAAGCCAGCCTTGACGTGAACCGATCTACGCCTATCTTTACTATAGGCACTAGCTTTATTACACAATGGTAGGTTATAGAAACCGGGTCGGCAAAGCGCAAGCCACCAACAACAAAAATTAAAAAAGCCGTGGTAACCAGTTGCGACCTTCAAAGTAAAAGGATGTGTACCAATTCGTTTTTCCTGAGCTTATATAGTGATTAATCACACATAGAGCTTTACGGTGAAGGAAATCAGCGTGATTGAAGTTTTCATACTTGATAAATAAAAAATAATGCATTTATTTCATGGGCTAGTAAACTTTTATAATGATTACTTGAAACACTAATGTTAGCAGCAAATACAAAGAAGGGTACATACAGACACTTAAGAAGCCGTGGTGGCCGAGTGGTTCGAGCAGTTGCCTGCGACACAAAGTTCGCAAGTTCGAATCCCGACTGTACCAATAAGTTTTCTGAACTTAAGTACAGTGATTAGTCACACCACGAGCTTTACGGTGAAGGAAAACATCGAGAGGAAACCTGCATACGT
The DNA here is from genome assembly GCA_016069955.1 of Drepana arcuata. Taxonomy (NCBI): domain Eukaryota; kingdom Metazoa; phylum Arthropoda; class Insecta; order Lepidoptera; family Drepanidae; genus Drepana; species Drepana arcuata. Next base: position 59,183 of record JACCPG010000459.1, on the reverse strand, counting down.
CTGAGACGCAATTCAAAGGCGTATGTATAGTCGTGCTTGAGTAACGGCGATGTACTCGCCATCTGCCACGTTGGCACCTAATATTATCTCTGGCGGAAAGTGGGTGTGTGGATATTACACTTAAAAACATTAATTATTTTGTGATTCTCAGTATGTGAATCATTGATACTTGAACTGAAAGTATGACTTATACTTGAGCCACGGTGACATGCCACTATAACACTTAATATATTCGACAGAAAGTGATAAGTATTTCCTCTGCGCTTACGTTGAGTATATGTTGCACACCAGAAGAAAAAAAAAGGATAATTCTCCAAGAGATTTCTGGCGCAAGACAATAAAGCCACTTCGAGCCGTTAATAAACAATCGTTTCTATAATAGAGGGTAGATTATGGCCACAATTTCACCTAATGTCACTGCTTTTCATGTTTCCAAACCTCAATTTATTCTCACGCTTTGAAGTTGCCGACCTTGACAAACCGTAGCTAACGTAGTTCAAGAAAGCCAAAAAGAAATTCGAAATAACATGTACCCAACTTAAACCTATAGCATTTCCACCTTGAACCATCATTTTGAAAATACAGTAAAACTGGACCGGGCTTGTGTTTTCATACTAAAAATAATTGAATATTAATATGAATACATTAAGTATTTGCGCATGAGTCAAACTTAACGCTGAATTTAAAACAGTACGTGAAAATTATATAAGTTTTGTTTCCTCTTTAGATAGCAAAACTGTTTGAGTTTGAATATTTATCTCACATGTTGTTAGTTTGGGAGCAACGTTATCTTCTTGTGGAGTTGTTCGTTTCTATGCGAATGTACTTCGCGTACGCGTTAAACTTATTTCTATCATGGTAGCTGAATAGTTTCAGCAGTGATTCAACTAGGGGTTAGTGGTTCGAGTAGTTGCCTGCATAAAGATTTCTATGTTCGATTGCCGACTGTACCAAGGAAAAGGATCTCCCAAGGTTAAGGCAGAGAAGGAACAACTCTTTTCACTAGAGATATATTTAAGTAATAGCCGTGGTGGCCGAGTGATTCGAGCAG